>QANZ01020434.1:119296-171615 GCA_003254925.1 Chamaecrista fasciculata
CCCCCCCCCCCCCCCCCCCCCCCAAAATTTTGATAAAAGCCCCTATATATATTAAAATTTTTTTCCCCATTTTGTGAAGTAGACAACATGAACTAGGAAGAAAATTGAAAAGTCATTATTTAATATTTCAATTAATTTAAATGTCCTAATGTTCATTTTGGTCCTTTATATTTTACAATGTTCAAATTGGTCCTAAATATTGGCAAAATGTTTCATTTTGGTTCCCATATATTGAATTTAGTCATATTTTTCTTGTATCTCATTTCAAGTTCAAAGTACTTGTTAGGAGTAATTCATAGCTCTGAATTCGTCGTATTCAAACTTGAAACGAGAGAGATATAATCAATTTTGCTTGTATAACTATCAAATGAACGGTCTACTTTCATTATCGATTTGACCTCGTTTAATGACAGTCCCGATTAGATAGAGAAAATCATTTTTTAGAACAATACATAGCTCTAAATTCATCACATTCGTACTCAAAACGAGAGAAATATGATCACATTCAATAGTTTGGGACCATAATAAAACATTTTTGCCTAATATTTAGGACCAATTTGAATATTTTAAAACATAATATATTTGCAAGTTTTATATTGTGAGACTAATAATGAAACTATTTTAAAGATATGAGGTCGAATCTATAAAAAAAAATACATGAGATCAATTTTATAGTTGGCCAAAACATATAAGATCGAAAATATAACAAAAACAAGATTCGAGGACAATAATTCAAACCTGAAATTGTTAACGTACACAACATCATTTACCTCAATTTATGATTAATCAGATCGTAATTCGTATATATTTAACAAAAAAAAATTGATTATAACTATATCTTCAATCTACAGTAAGGAGTCACTCGAGTACTTGAAGTTATCAACCAAGATAGCAAGAAAGATTATAGAAGTTCTTATATCAATTCTTGAAACCGAAGTGGATGAGTCAAAGATTGAAGGATTGCTTGCCTTGACGGTGAACATTAATTATTACCCTAGTTGCCCAAACCCAGAACTTGCTTTGGGAGTAGGACGCCACTCAGATATTGGAACCCTAACTGTGCTTCTTCAAGATGGCATTGGTGGGTTATATGTCAAAGTTGAAGAAGATAGTGATGTTGGAAACAAAGAAGATTGGATCCAAATTCCACCTATTCCAGGAGCTTTAATTATCAATATTGGTGATATCTTAGAGGTATGGTATCTTTGTGAAACCTCATATTTCTAATCTTTTAGATTTATTATAAAATCCATTTCTTTAAGAGAAAACTTACTATTTGGTTCCTCTGTTTACACTAAATCAACAAACCACTCCTTGAATAATCGGAATATACGATTTGGTTCATGAAATATTTCAATTTTCAACTATTTAGTCCTCACTCCCCAGTGACAATTTGGCCCCTGAATTTGAACTCATTTTATACTTTTTGGTCTTTGAATTTATAATGAATTATTATGTATTCTGAATATATTTGACCCAAGAACCAAATCATTGACAATTACAATAATTTAGAGACTGAATTGTATATTTTGATTTTTAGTGGTTGATTAGTTGACTTGATATAAATTCAAGGACCAAATAGTAGATTTTTTTCTTTTCTTTTAAAGTGAAAAATGCTATAATTTATAGAACACCCATGAAGGTTAATAACACATTATGAAAAATCTCATAAACTTTTAATTTTGTGTAATAATACTATTTGGCTAAATTTTCCATTCAAACATATTCAATTTTCCATTTTTTATTTTTATGATTGTTGTTACATTTGTGATTAATTGATATTTATAATTAGTTATTGCCACATTTATATTAATAGACACAAAAATTGACTTTTTTTCTTTTATTATATCCATGGTAGAAGTTCCTTTTGATCGATCCATTCCCACTATTTAGGTCAAAGGGTATTTTTGGTCTCATAACTTTTGTTCAGGTTTCAATTTGGTCCTATAACTTTTTTTGTTGCACTTTTAGTCCTATATCTTTTGCTCAGGTTGTAGATTTGATCTCGTGTTGCACTTTTGATCTCATCTTTAAGCCAGGTTGCAGAATTGGTCTCATATCTTTTGATCAGGTTGCAGAATTAATTGAACCCATATCTTTGGGTCAGGTGCATAATTACTAAATATCTTTGGGTCAAGTGAGACTGACGGTGAAATTTTTTGCAAAGATATGGAACCAACTCTACAACCTGATCAAAAGATATGAGACCAAAAGTGCAATAAAAAAATTATGAGACCAAATAGACATGAGAAAAAAATTATAGGACTATTTTATCCATCCCATGCATGTATGAGATACTTGATGGACCATTTTCTAAATATATGTACATATATAATTAAGGTCAAAATACAAACTTGATTTCATATCTTTTGCTCAGTTTTTAATTTGGTCTTGTAAATTTTTTTGTTACACTTTTGGTCTTATATCTTTGCAAAATATCCCAATTTGTTCACATATCTTTTGATTATGTTGGAGAATTGATCACATATCTTTGCAAAAAGTTTCACTGTTAGTTCCACCTCACCTAAATATATTGCATCTGACCCAAAAATATAGAACCAATTATGCTCCTATTCCAAAGATCATGGGACCAAATCTATAACAAAAAAAATATGGGACCAAATTGAGACCTGACCTAAAGATATGAGATTAAATTTGCACTTTGGCCTATAATTAATGCAGCTCAAGCTTTCACTTCAAATTCATGAAACACATGCAACTTTTCAACAGGCCATTATACTTAGCTTATGTTCATTCAATTAACATGTATCAATATATGTTTCACATACAAGTTTAATTTAATAGATATAAAATAACTCGTTAGAAGTAGTGAGTAATATTATATTGATGAACTATATTTATATTGTGTGCGATGTTACATGTAAGATAATGAGCAACGGGAGGTTTAAAAGTGCCGAACACAGAGTGAGAACTGCAAGCAACCAATGTAGGGTGTCAATTCCAGTATTTGTAACTCCAAAACCAACAGAGAAGATAGGGCCATTGCCAGAAGTGGTGAAGAGAGATGGTTTTGCACGTTATAGAGAGATACTGTTTCAAGATTACATGAACATCTTCTTTGGGAAAGCTCATGATGGAAAGAAGTGTCTTGAATTATTAGCAACCATCAATTGATCTGCATCTCCTTCAATTCAATCATATGAGAACTAATTAAGAATAAGCCTATTTTTTAATCTCTATGTTTTTTTTTTCTAAAATTATGATTTAGTTCCTAAATATTTGGTTTATACCTGTTAGTTCTTAATTTTATTTAGAGTAAACTAATAATTTAGTCTCCGAAAGATCACCGAACTAATAACTTGATCCCTGAAAGATTGAATTGTACAGTTTGTCTATGAAAGATCAAAACAATATACTAATTAGTCATTTCTATGAAATACACAGTATATCGTTTTAATTTTTCACAAACCAAAGAGTATACTAGTTTGATCTTTTAGGTATTATATGTGTATTTTAATTTTCAGAGATTAAATTGTTAGTTTATTTTTTTATTTACAAGTATTAAATATTTAGTCCCTAGAATATTATTCATGGAGATTAAATAATTAATATTTGTAAAAAAAATTAAGGATAAAAAAGTATTTGCAAGAACTGAATCATACTTTTAGAACAAATTTAAAGATTTAAAGATTATATATATATATATATGTTATCGCTAGTTAATTATGTAGCTTGGTTGTGTTCTTCCCCATTCCATTATTTTATGTCACATGGTTTCAACATGTACTATTATTATTAGCAAGCTATGATTACAAAAGCAAGGCTGTTATTAATAATCAAAATCTGTTCACCATATTGAATGTGTTTGATGAAGGATGGATGGCATCTGAAGTTTTTTCTTTTGTAAAAATTTTAGATAATATACCCAATTTAATAACTAAATGGTGTGCTTTAATACAATTTAGCAATTGGATTTATTCCTCTACCTCATAATATAGGTCAGTCACTCAGTCCATTCTTTGTAGATTGGAAGGTACCAAAAGTACTTTTTCCATAAACATTTCGCACCTAGCAATATTCAAAGGTTAAAAATTTATTTTGGTCTCTAATGTTTATTCAAAGTTCTGTTTTGGTCTCAAATATTATTTTGTTCTATTTTAGTCCTTAATGTTTCATAAAAGTTTCATCATTGATCCCTAATTATTGAATATGGTCATATCTCTCTCGTTTCAAATGTGAATGGAGTGAATGCCATTAAATCAGAGCTCAAAGTTAAATTTGATGAATTATTTTCTTTGCCTAGTTGGAGCTATCGACAAACGAGGTCAAATCAAGCATGAAATTTGGCTAGAAAATGGGCTGCTTGTTTAATGAATTTGGTCATATCTCTGTCAATTCAAGTTAAAATGCAAAGAAATTGGAGTTACGAATTACTCTTGACGAAATTTTTTTATATCCAGTTAAGGCTGTTAGCAGACGAGGTCAAATAATACACCGGAAATGAGGCTGTTGTGTAAGACCACAAATAAAATAATCATGTCTCACAATTAATCTAACACGGAAAATAAACGAATAAATAATTATACCAACCTCCCGCCATAGCTATTTGATAAAACCAGCAAGCAGATTTTCTGACTAACGAATTACTAATCGTGATAGAAACAAGGCAAAGAAATCTCAAGTCAGGAACCCACTTACATAGAACTCTTAAGGATTGACATCACTTCCCATCAAAGAGAATGCCTCTTTTATAGAGCCCAAGAATTGTAACCACCCACAAATATTAAAACTTCACATTAAACCAAAATAATGGAGATTTATAATTTATCAATTGTCATGAAGGGCCATTATCATAAAAATGAAACTGACCGGAATGCCAAAAGATAAAAAACTCTTACATTCTCCCACTTGGCCCGAGTGACAAGTTTCAACATTCACACCAAATAATCAAAATTATATTACTAGGATCATAGCAGTAAGTCCTCTTAACAACGAGTATTACTTTCCATGTATCACTAAGCAACATAACTCTGAACTCAATGATGGCAAATACTTTATGAATAAACCTTATATGTTTACTCAGGTTCTTACACCAATGTTTATTATTCTTTTCCATAATGTATACATAATTCAAGAAAATAAACTTAACAAAAATCTGAATTTTATTATTTTGACTTAGCTCAACTAGTCTAACAAAGACAATTGAGACCTAAGTCCCATATGTGGCACATGATCCCTAAACCCTTTAGGATGCATCCCTTTAGTTAAAGGATCAGCCAACATTTCCTTAGTACTTATGTGTTCTATGATTAAATGACCAGCTTTTACACGCTCTTTCAAGGCTAAAAACTTTATGTCAATGTGCTTACTTCGACTTCCACTTTTGTTATTTTTAGCCAGAAAACCGCAGCTGAATTATCACAGTACACCTTAATAGGCCTAGAAGTTGAGTCAACAATTTGAAGCCCAGCAATAAAATTCTTTAACCATAAACCCTGTGAACTAGCCTCAAAACAGGATATGAACTCAACTTCCATGGTGGAAGTAGCAGTCAAAGACTGTTTAACACTCTTCCATGAAATTGCTCCTTCAGCAAATAAGAAAATATAACTCGATGTTGATTTTTTAGTATCAACACACCCCGCCATATCTGAATCAGAATAACCAACTACTTCAAGAGTGTCAGTCCTCCTAAAAGTCAGCATATAGTCTTTAGTACCTTGCAAGTACCTTAAGACCTTTTTAACAACTTTCCAATGATCCAAACTAGGATTACTTTGATATCTTCCCAACATTCCCACCGCAAAGGCTATGTCTGGTCTTGTACAGACTTGGACATACATCAAACTTCCAACAGCAGAAGCATAAGGAATGTTCTCCATCTCTTTCTTCTCAAGATTATTTTGGGGACATTGAGATAAGCTAAATTTATCTCCTTTTACAATAGGTGCTACACTTGGTGAACAATCTTTCATTTGAAATTTCTCAAGAACTTTGTTTATATAAGTCTCTTTTGACAATCCTAAGATGCCTTTGATGGAGATTGTGCCCTAGGGCCAATCATTTTATAAATATGTTGTGAACATATTAATTAATTTATAGAGATAAATTAATGGTTATCATATTATTAGCATGTTTACTATGATAACAGTCCGTGATTAATTATAGGATAATTAATCTAAACTGTCCCTGGTCACTCATTCAAGTGGGAACTTGAAATGAACCAAGACCAGCATGACCTCGATGCATAGAGATGCATGCACTAGATGCTGATACGAGTGTCGTGGTGCAATTATGTAAAGGGTTACAAATTGCTGGACTGACCCGGAGAGTCCTGCATGGGTTTTAGTCATTAGCTAGTCTCTCCTGTACACCTGTCACGATGCTCTTAGACCTGAGGTCTTCATCATTCCGGCGTTGTAGTTGTCAAACTTTGGCTTAGTCTAACGTTACCCGTAGTAGGGTAGCCATAAGGGCTAAGTACGGGTTTGGTTGATTACCGTGTTGAGGAATATGGCTGACCAAGATGGAATTTTGTCCCTCATATGGATGGGAGATATTTAACTGGGCCCCTCGATGAGTCTGTCCAAGGAATGTGTGGCCACACTAGAAATTGGGACTTACTCAAGGAATCGAGAAAGTTGAGGTTTGGATTTTGGATGACTTGCCCATGCCTAATCCATAACCAAAATATCGTAGGACAAAAAGGGATCTAGACAAGGTGGTACTGAGGTTAAGTCGTTTCGGCGATAAACGATAACTCACGTGTTTTAGGTAGTCGTGATGGCTTGCTAGAGTCCGCTCTCGACTTGTAAGTCATAGAGATGACTTGCTGCCAACTTCACGTGGGGCCTGTTGGGTCACACACGAGCAGGATCAAGATGCCACATCGGGATACAAATTAGGGTTAATTCGTGGGTCACATAGGTGACACCGTTTAAGACATAATTGACTGTCTTGGGACATGAAATATTGTCTTAAATAAATATCTACAGTTATATATGATATTTAGGTTTGTGGGACAAATTTAAATATATATATATATGACAATTGTTAAATAGATAATTGGATTAGGCTATTTACAATTATATTCCTATTTATAGTATTAGGAATAAATAAATTGGATAAGTTTCCTAAAAGTTAGGAAATTATTGATCTATTAAATTCACTAATATTAGGATAAATAGGGTTGAGGTTGGCGCCTCTTATAAGCCTATTTTAATTAATAGAAATGTTTTATTAATTAAAAGGTCATGGCTTGAGATTTGAAATTCAAATAGATTTGATCTAGATTTCAAATGGTTGGATTAAATATATTAAGGTAATATTTTAATTCAATAATATATATATATATATATATATTATATGGGTAAGTCGAATTCTAGGTCTAGGTTGAATTTAAATATTAGTGTAATATTTTAATTCAATAAAGACTAGAATTCAAAATTTAAAAGATTGACTAAAGATATTATGGTAATATCTTAAATCAATATTCTAGGTCTAGGTTTGTTATTTTGATTTATTAAATTCCAACAAATTGGGCTAGGACTTGGCGCATGGGTGAGAATCTTTTGGGAAGATTTGATCTTCCAATTTGATTCTCCAAGATTGCATTTAAATTCAAATTATAATATTTAAGGTAATATTTTAATTAGGAATTCAAGTCCTAAAATTATGATATTATTGTAATCTCATAATTTAATAATTTGATAATCATATAATTTAGGGATTCCCTAATTATAATTATCAAAAACCTCAAACCCTATATATACATAGCTAAAGTCAACTTTCCCTAAGCCTCATGATACTTGGGAATTTCGACTTTTCTAGCTAATTCACAAAGAGCAAAAAATCGTTTTTGGGTCTTGGTGAAGAGAGAGAGAAAACACAACCCTAGTTTTCTTAGAGAGAAAAAGGGGCGCAAACCTAAAAAGGAGTTTTAGGGTTTGTGACAAGGTTGTGTGAGATCAAGAATAAGATTCTTGATCATAGGCGCCATCTGTTCTTGGGAGTTCAAGAATTGTTCTTGAATTCAAAGAACACCGTAGATAAGGTTCCTGGTTCACTTGGAGAAGTGAAGGAGGCTAGCACCCAGGCATCTACAAAACTGTTCGTGTGGATCACCGGTGGAGGGAGCACACTCGGAGTGGACTCCTCAGCATCGTAGACACAAAAATCGCTGATTGATTTGGGTAAATCTCTGGTCCTTTTACTGATATAGATCCATATAGCGGATCCTTGGGAAGAAATCACTATGCGCATATTCTGGTTTTTTGTTTTATTTTTAAATTTATAACTGTTTCCGCTGCATTTTGTGCCTGGTGATTTCCCAACAGCCTTGAGACCTATCTCTATGAATTTTTATGTCTATGACATAAGATGCCTCACCCATATCTTTCATGTCAAAGCTCTTGAAAAGAAATTGTTTCACTTCATGTAACAAACCCAAGTCACTTGATGCAAGCAAAATATCATCTACATATAAGTCCAAGAAACTAATTTTACTCCCACTGACCTTATGGTATATACATTGATCCATAATGTTCTCAACAAAACCAAAAGATGTGATCACATTATGAAACTTTAAATACCATTGTCGTGAAGCTTGTTTAAGTCCATATATAAATTTCTTTAACTTGCAAACTAGACTATCACCAACAGAAGATACAAACCCTTCAGGTTGTTTCATGTATACCTCTTCCTCAAGATCTCCATTGAGAAAAGCCGTTTTCACATCCATTTGATGCAATTCCATATCAAAATGGGCAACTAATGCCATAATTATACGGAAATAATCCTTTTTAGACACAGGAGAAAAAGTTTCCTATAATCTATTCCTTCCTTTTGAGTAAAACCTTTAGCAACTAATCTGGCCTTGTAGCGCTCTATATTGCCCAAAGAATCTTTTTTGGTCTTAAAAACCCATTTACATCCAACAGGCTTAACTCCATTAGGCAATTCTACAAGATCCCAGACTTCATTATGTGCCATAGATTTCATCTCATCATTCACAGCATCATACCACAATTTAGAATTACTACAATTCATAGCTTGTGAAAACGTCACAGGGTCATCTTCTAAATTGACATCATAATCAGATTCTAACATGTACACCATGTAGTCACTAGAAATAGCAGGTTTCTTGACCTTTTGTGATCTTCTTAATTCAACCTCTTGTGAAGATTGAGGTTCCTCAATAAGAAACTCTTCTAGAGGTTCCTCAAGGGCATTATGAGGTGCCTCTTCAAAAACAGAAACATCTCTTTCAACATGATCAACCGGGGTAGGTGGAACAACATTATGTTCTCTAATGACTTCAATTGGATGTGAGTCCACAAGAACTATAGTTTCACCTTGACCATTAGTAGTAGGAGTTACTTCAGAATCTTTCTCATTGACTAAGTCATGAAATTGATTACTCCCACTAATTGTGTCATTCTCAAGAAACTTTGCATTTCTAGATTCTACAAACTTCAAATTATGAGTAGGACAATAAAATTTATAACCCTTAGACTTTTCAGCATAACCAACAAAATATGCAAAAATAGTCCTTGGATCTAACTTCTTTTCTTGTGGATTATACACTCTAACCTCAGCAGGACAACCCCAAACACGTATATGATTCAAACTAGGTTTCCAACCTTTCCAAATTTCAAAAGGTGTTTTTGATACAGCTTTTGTTGGAACCCTATTAAGAATATATACGGCTGTCTTTAAAGCTTCTCTCCACAAGAATGTAGGAAGTTTAGAGTTACTTAACATACTCCTCACCATGTCCAACAATGTCCTATTCCTTCTTCAGCCACACCATTCATATCAGGTGAGCCAGACATGGTAATTTGTGGAACAATACCTTGCTCTTCAAGAAATTTAGCAAATGGACCAGGTGTTTGTCCACTCTCAGTGTACCTTCCAAAATATTCACCTCCTCTATCCAACCTCACAATTTTAATGCGTTTTCCACATTGATTTTCCACCTCTGCTTTATAGACTTTGAAGACATTAAGTGCTTCACTTTTATTATTAAGCAAATAAACATAGATAAAACGTGAGTAATCGTCAATAAAGGAAATAAAATATTTTGGATCTTTATTTCTAATAATACTGCTCGTAGCTTCAGTGTGTATTATTTCTAATAAATCAGAACTCCTCTTTACACCTTTATGTGACACATTGGTTTGCTTACCCTTAATGCAATCCACACATGAATCTAGGTCAGAAAAATTTAAGGATTGAAGAATCCCGTCTTTCACCAACCTTTTGATTCTCTCAACAGAGATGTGTCCCAATCTTTTGTGCCACAACATAGAGGATTTATCATTCATGATACCACGTTTAATACCAACATTGTCATGCATAGTTACTAAGCTACGAGCAGTATTTAAATTTGTATGGATCCTATACAGACCATTATCCAAAGAAATTTTTCCAACAGAAACACCATCTTTCAACAAGTCAAAAGAAAAACTATTAATGTGCAAGGAAAAATCCAAAGGAATTATTCTGGAAATAGAAATTAAGTTTCTTGAAAAACTTGGAACATAAAAAGTCTGCTCAAGGTCTAATACAAAGCCAGTATTTAAAATAACTCTAAAAGTCCCGATAGCTTCAACACGTGAACCGATCCGATTTCCAGGAAAGACTTGATGTTCACTAGGACTAGGTTTCCTTTGGTTTAGAAAACCCTGCATGGTATTAGCAATATGGATTGTAGAACTAGTATCAATCCACCATGCATCATGACAAATATCAACAAAATTAGATTCAAAACACACAAAGGATAAGAGGTTACCTTTCTTAATTAACCAGGCCTCACGTTTAGGACAATCTTTCTTACAAAAGAAGCAACGAATTGCATCCTTATTCTTTTCAGAACCAGGAGCAAGGTCCTTCTTCTTGCCTTTCTTTTTATGGCCTTTCTTCTTGGTGCTTGTCACAATGTGAGCCTCATTAGACCCCTGACTCTTCTCAGAGTTCAACCTTCCTTCCTCTTGTACACACATGGACAATAATTCATTAACAGACCATTTTTCTTTCTGTGTGTTATAAGTGATTTTAAAAGGTCCAAATTGAAAAGGTAGAGAATTGAGGATCAACTGCACCAAGAAAGTGTCAGTAACTTCAATATCCAAGGACTTAAGTTGTGCAGCTATGTCCCTCATTTGCATTATGTGCTCACGCACAGAGCTAGTGCCAGTGTACTTCATTGATGACAATTGTGCCATCAAGGTGCTAGCCAATGACTTGTCAGAAGATGCAAACTGCTCATCAATAGCCTGCATATAATCCTTGGCTTTCTCCTTATCAAGAATGGACCCTCGAATGCTAGCCCTTATGCGAGATTTTATAAACATCAAGCTGATGCGATTGGATCGCTCCCAGCGCTCATACATAGCAATCTCAGCAGGAGTGCTAGCATTTTTGGTCACAGGAGGCTCCTCCTGACGAAGAGCATAATCAAGGTCTAAGCACCCCAAATGTAGAAGGATTGATTCCTTCCAAGCCTTATAGTTATCACCAGATAGAAAAATCTTTTCAGATGTTTCACCAAATAAAAGAGATGAAGTTGCTGTAGAAAATTCAAACAATTAATTATATTTGTAATGAGGCATATATCATCACGAAAAATTAGTATGCTCACCAATACAAGTCATACATGACATGAATTACGTACTACTAAATTCTACCTGTGGGCAAAGAAATTAGCATACAAAAATTCAAGTTTAGCTTAATGATGAAACTAGAAGGCATTCATGTTCCCTAATACTTGTAGGCTACTTAAGAAACATAAAGCAATTTTTATTTCATCCTAATTAAACATGTAAATGTGACATTCTCCCTGTGAGCAAAGAAAAATCACAACTACACATCTAATTAAATTTAGTGTCTTTAAATCCATAAGTGATATATAAATTTTTGTTAAGCAAAACATAGATGCATATATATTATATAAAGGATGTTGTGGCTACCCCTTAAATCAAATATGCATATCACAAGACACTTCAAAATGTGCATTTCATACATAAATATGCACCAAAATATATAAATCAATTAAATTCACAGCATAGCATATTAATTCATGTGAATTAACAAATATTCATCATGCTACACACTTTAATTGAACAAAAATAATATCATTTAAATATGTTAAATAAAAATACAAAAATATTGTTGTTTAAATAAATAAATAAATGAAATATTGCAGAAAATATAAATAAAAATTAATATTAACAGAATTACAAAACAAATATGTAAAATTGAAACTAAATATTAATCAACAAGAGTAATTTGGTCCCAAGTCCAATAACGGAAACAAAAAAAGGTCATATACCTTTAGCCATTATTTTTTTTAACATAAAGCTCCACATCACAAATAGGCTAAAATGAAATTAACCATAACAAAAAAAGGGAGCCCAGCAAACAAACATTAATATGGCAAAGATGTAAAAATCCAATCAAACATAATTAACCATATGTCCCATGATCATATGCACAAGATTGGAAAAATAATGCAGGATCCCATCAAACGCAATTACCCACATCATATGCACAAAATTGCCGAAAATAACATGCAGAATCCAATCAACATAATTAATGACCCATATCATAAATTATGCAGGATCCCAATCAACACAGTTACCCACATGTCCCTTTGATTATATGAGGAAAAAGTGCCGAAAACCCATAAGGCCATAACATAATATTGGGAAAATTACACAATGAACCCAAAATAAAGATTCAATTATATCTTCTAAATCAAAACTCCAATTTTAATAATTCAAGAGCCAAAATGCTTAGAATCAATCATGGATTTATTTTTCAATGTTAAAATAAAAATTCTGCTTATAGAAATTAAAATTGACATTAACGTATGATATTCATATTATCAAATAAAGCTAGACAGAGGTAAAAACATAGCTCTGATACCACATGTAAGACCACAAATAAAATAATCATGTCTCACAATTAATCTAATACGGAAAATAAACGAATAAATAATTATACTAACCTCCCGCCATAGCTATTTGATAAAACCAGTAAGCAGATTTTCTGACTGACGAATTACTAATCGTGATGGAAACAAGGCAAAGTAATCTCAAGTCAGAAACCCACTTACATAGAACTCTCAAGGATTGACATCACTTCCCATCAAAGAGAATGCCCCTTCTATAGAGCCCAAGAATTGTAACCACCCACAAATATTAAAACTTCACATTAAACCAAAATAATGGAGATTTATAATTTATCAATTGTCATGAAGGGTCATTATCATAAAAATGAAACTGACCGGAATGCCAAAAGATAAAAAACTCTTACATGTTGGAGTACTATTTGACCTCATTTGTCAACAATCTCAACTAAACAAAAAAAGAACTCGTCAAGAGTAATTTGTAGCTCCGATTTCATTGCATTTAGACTTAAAATGAGATAGATATGACCAAATTCATGCAACAAATGACCATTTTGGGACCCGATTTTATATTCAATTTGACTCGTTTGTCAATGATTCTATCTACGAAAAGAAAGAACTGAACAAATTTAACATGTAGCTTTGAATTAATTAATCGCATTCGGGTTAAAAACGAGAGAGGTATGATCGTATTTAATAGTTAAGGACCAAAAAGGAAAAAAATTAGAGACTAAAACAAAACTCTGGATAAACATTTTGGGGACCAAAATAGGTTTTTGACCTTATTCCAATTATCTTAATGGATTTTTATTTTATTTTATTTTATTTATTCAATCATAACAATATTTAATTCCGATCCATTATTGCGCTATATAGATTTGGATAGATTTTTCTTTTTAAACTAATGAAACGTTATCTTATAAGAGGGATGGTGTTATTAATTATTAGGGTAAATTACACAAAAGAGGGATGGTGTTATTAATTATTAGGGTAAATTACACAAAAGAGCTCTGTGGTTTAACCCATTTTTAGATAGGGTCCATGTGGTTTAAAAAGTGTCAAGTTAGGGGCATGTGGTTTCCTCCGTTAACAAATAGGGTCACAGGTGATTTTTTTTCATCCAAATTAATGGAGTAAACTTTAAAGTGGACTGTTTTCTATTAAAATAAACTAGGGACTATTTTACAATTTGAACCAAAATCTATTAAAACAAAAACCCGTTAGCAGAAACCAATTCAAACTCTCCTTCTCCGCTACAACACTCACACCCTGAATATTGAATTGCAAAAATACATGCTTCCTTGTTTAATGCCTACCCAATACATGCTCGTCGTCCCAATTCGTGATCTTCGGCCCAAGCATGAAGGTCGCATTCAGATTCAGCTCGGTCTCGGCAGGTTCGTCTGGATCGGAGGGATCACTGTCGGATAGTGATGCTTTCTTTACCGACATGGTTTTTGAGCTTCCGTTATCCAAATATGATGAATATAACTTGGTTCTTCACCGTTGTACATGGCTTCGATGTCGGAGAGAGAGCCATGGCTAGTAATGGCGGCGGCCGGGGCGGCGGAGGAGGGTGTGAGTGTTGTAGCGAAGAAGGAGGGTTTGAATCGATTTATGCTAAGGGTTTTTTGTTATTTTGGATTTTGGTTTAAATTGTAAAACAGTCCCTTGTTTGTGTTAATAGAAAAAGGCTCAAATTACAAAACAGTCCACTTTAAAGTTTACTCCGTTAATTTTGATGGAAAAAACCACCTGGGACCCTATCTGAAAATGGGTCAAATCACAGGGCCCTTTTTGTGTAATTTACCCTAATTATTATTAGAGTGAGATAGGATTTTCGGTGAAAATTGACTAAAATAGTTGTTTAGTATGAACATTGAAAATAAAATGCTAAGATATTATTAATTAATTAATTAATGCCTAATGTTACTCATGGGCCCTAATTAATTATAATTAATAAAGGAGTGTGATATACGTTGGCCCTAAAACCTCTCCTTCGTGAGAGAAAATCCTCTCTGCCATGAGAGTTTTTCTGAGTGAAATTTTGGGCCGTCGTTGTCTCAGAGTCGTTGACCCTCCGTCTATTTATAAAGTTTTGTGGCAACGACATTGTGAATCAGGGCTCCCATAGCGGCGTTCTATGGTGGCGAATTTGGACTAGGCATTCCATGGCGGTTTCTGGCTTCCACAGCAGCTTCCTGGTTTGGTCCTGATTTTTGGGTGCTCTTCCATGGAGTCATTTCGTTTTATTATCTTATTATTGTTGCTTTGAGTCCGTTTATGTCTTTTTTTAGAACAACCATTAGGGTTGCCTGCCATCCTATTTGGAAGAGTTTGATTCTTTTAGATGACTTTATTTATGTTTCCTGTTTTTTAGATGGTTGTAGCTTTAGTTGGATCCTTAGATCCGCTAACTTGGCAGTTGATTATCTTGCCAATTTGTCTAAAACGAGGATGGGTCATCTTGGATGGATTGTAAACCCCCCACCTTCATCAGTTGATATCTTATCTAGTGTTGTTGTTTATGCTAGGAAGGGATTGACTATTTTTACTTTATTTTCATTTGTAATGTGCTTGGCTTTGCTTTGCTTTTAAATGAATTATGTTTCAGGCAAAAAAAAATTTATAATCAATAATCCTTTTAACTTCTTCAATCTGGAGATTTTTTTTGTTGGTAATAAATGAAAAACAAGTAGAAACTACATTGCAATAAGGCAGAGCCAAGCTACCCTTTGAAAATCATCTCTAAGAACCTGAATACACGCAAAGACATGATCAAGAAATTCACTTCAAAATGATTTTTTTTTTTTTTTTGCGTTTTATCAGAACTTTGCCTACCTCTACTTCATCTTCCTCACAATTTCTTCTTCTCTCTCTTCCTTTTTGCCATTTCTTCTGGTAGCTTCCCTGAACCACTACACGACTTCCATTTTCATCTCTGCTTCCCTTCAACCCGCCTCTACCATTCATTGCCGTCGTCAATGTTCATCGCCACCTCTGTTCATTTCTCTTTTAATCTGTCTCTGTTTGTCAGATGCGCAGTCATTCATCGGCGTGAACTATGGACCAGTCACTGACAATCTTCCGTCACCGTCGACCACCACCACCGCCAAGCTTCTCCAATCCAAATCTATCATGATCTAGGTTGGATTCTACTTGATTTTCGTCTATAAATAGACCCAAAAGGCGAGAGTTTGAGAGACAATTTTGAAAAAAAAAAACAACTTTTGTTGAGGTTTGAATGTGGTTTGAGCCAAATTTCAATGAGTATTGAAGTTTTCTGGTGTGTTCTTGAAGTTTCCAGTGGTTCCCATGCTTTTTCCAGCGAGATCAAAGAGTTTTCCAGAAGGTTTCAAACTTTATTAGTTTTCATTTTAGTCCCTCTGTGCATCAACTTTTCTTTCGTTTTTCTTTGCATTTTGGCCCTACTTCTTAAGGATCGATGGACTAGGGACTAAAATACAACGTCTGGAAGAGTTTTGGAACACTTTGCAATTTTATTTTGTGAGCTAGGGACTAAAGTGAAGAAAATTTAAAGATCTCAGGACTAAACTGTAATTTTATTATGGACTGGTTCAAATGAAAAAAAAAAGGAAAAGGGACTTGTTCTAAAAGTTCATTTTAATCCCTCGAACAAAATTAAAGAACTTGAATGCAAAGAAGGAAAGTATGAAGATGAGAGTTAAAATGAAGTTTCCACATTTTTTTTTCTTTTCCCTTTCTTCTCCTTTGTCTTGAAGCTTAAGTGAAAGGAACTAGAAGCAATCTCAGCGCAGAAAAAAAGGGCCAAATTGTGTGTGTTTCACGATTCGTTTCCTATTCTATCTTTGTTAGAGTACCAAAGTGTTAACGGTGCAAAGAATAGAATACCAAAATATCACTTTTGAAAAAATAGGGTACCAAAATGATAACGGTGCAAATAACAGAGTAACAAATTAAAGTGTCACTTTTAAAAAACAGGATATCAAAGTGTAATTTACCCTATAAAAAAGTTAAAATATTAAAATTTTCACATATATATAAATATAAATTAATTAACCTATACTACATAACATATATAAATGTTATATGTATTCTAAAATCAAAATATCATGTTTATGAAGAATTAACAACATAAACAAATAAAAAACATAAATATATAAATATATATATATATAACAAATACTTAAAAATAAAAGATAAAATGATTATGTACCAAATTTGTTGGTTGGGTCAAGTCTTGAAACCGTAGACTCGCAACCCAACCTATGGATTTCTAGGTTGACTTTTTCATAACCGAACCCAATCCATGAATTTTACTCATCCCGCCACGCAGTTAAGAGTTGGGTTGAATTTTACAGTTTGATAGGTTAATCCAATTCGTTGCTCAGCCCTAACTAGCGGTGGTTTTGCTACAATCTTTTATCGTTATATTCTTATCTTGAAGTAAACAAATATCCTCACTATCTATTATCTGAAATAGGGTTGGAGCTAGGATTTTTAGTTAGGGGCCGATATATTTTTTTGGCCAAAATCTTATTTTAGTCTCTTATGTTTATCTAAAGTTTCATTTTGATCCTTAATATTTTTTTGTTTTGTTTTATTAGTCTTTAATATTTCTTAAAAATTTTATAATTGATTCATAACTATTGAATATGGTCATATATCTCTAATTTTAAACCAGAACGAAATGAAATCAGAGTTGTGTTTAATTTGATGACCAAAGAAGAACAAAAAAAATATCAGGGACCAATTAGGGACCAATTGGAGCCATCAACACACGAGAGAGATATAACCACATTCAATAGTTAGGGACCAATTATGAAACTTTTAGAAAACATTAAAGACCAAAGAAGAACAAAAAAAATATCAGGGACCAAAATAGAACTTTGGATAAGTATTAGGGAGCAAAATAAAATTTTGGCCTATTTTTTTCTCTATGTATCATCAATGTTATAAGATAAAATATATAAGTTGGACCAAAAAATTATAAAAATATAAAAGTTTGGAAGGAGATAATGAGATTGGAGAGATAATAGTATTTTTTCTTTTTGCCGAAAGATTAAAATATTAAATAATAAAAACTGATAAGTCATGTAGTCATGAAGAGGTAATAAAATTTGAGATTGATAAACTAAGTCTTACTTCATATGATGATTGAATATGAAATTAGAAATGCTATTAAAATTGATGAATCATTCACTATATTTTATATATAGATTTTTTTAACCAATAATTATCCATATATAATTATTTTTTATAGATGATGAAATAGCATTAAGAGGCATAAAAAGAAAAACAAAAGCAAAAACAGGGTAGATCCATGACACATAAATATTTTTTACTTATTTTTTGACTAAAGGACGGACACAAAAAATTAAACTACCATAGAAATAAGATGCTAGCGTTCGAACCCTGGTCCTTTGAGAGACAAAAGAAATATTTGGAGGCACCACTAAGCAAAAAAATTTAAGCAAGGTTTTTTTTTTTTTTTTTCCAAGGTATCCCCTAGTCTGATGGGCTAAGGACTAATCCTTGGCGGATTTGAACTCCATTTAAGGGTTTGTCGTTGGCCAATTGGTTGCTGCATACACAAGGCGGGGATCAAACCCCCGACACTTGCTTAAGCGACCTAGTGGACTAACCACTAGACCAACCAAGTTTAGTTAAAGAGCGAGGCTTTTTGGTTATAGATGAAGTAGTAGAAATGATTTTTTACGAAAAAGAAAAAAAGTAGTAGAAATGATGGGAGAAAATAATACTTATTGTTGGGATAAATTTTGTTTAAAGACTGATTTGTAATTAATCGTATCTTTATTTTGTGTTTTGATAATTGTCAAAAATTCAAGATTATAAATATTAAATTGATTAGTCTTAGAATATCTTTTTAAATAATAAAGATTAATTGAAAGATCATGTTAATACAAGATTAGAATATTATTAAATAAGAAATCTGAATGATTATATGTTGTCTAGAGTGAAATCTAATGATTATGTGTTAATCCATCTAAAGAAGGAAAGAAATCTCAGAGTTATTTCTGTTCCTTAATTTCTGGACTGATTAAAGGAACTGTTTAGGAAATATTCTATTTTGTGAGCTAATCATTAATTCTTAATCTAATCAAGCGTCGATCATGTGTTATATCATTAACTTTGTGTTATGAACGTTGAGAAACTTATGAGATGACCGTTGAAGCTTTTATTAGTTGCTAAATCTATATTAGGAAATTATTTCTAATTATTTCCTAATTCGCAGGTCAAGGAACTCTCACAAGGAAAGATTTTAAGTCTTTGCCTATTTGACCTTGCTGATCAATGCTCAACGACTATAATTCATAATTACAAGATGAGTAATCATGAAATGCTGTCAAGACGTTGAAGAAGGCTAAGGCAAATCGAATTTCTTGAAGATATTATTGTTCCTAGCATTTAAGTCTGGAAAACATTCCTTATGGAGCTGCTGAAGCTGCTCAAGTATAAAAGTTGAAGAATTCGAAGAGTTCAAGCCGCTAAGTGCTGCTCTTGTGTGTTGAAAGAATATTATCAAGTTGCTTAGTGCTATCTCTTTGTGAGAATTCCTTTGTGGAGTATTTGAGTCTCTGTGACATTCTCTTTGTGAGAGACCCAATTTCTTTCATCTCATACCTTTTGATTCGTTCGTATACCTCCTAGTGGTAATAGGTTGCCTACCCTCGGTTGTTGTGAAACCCTAGTGGTGATCCGTGAGTGGTTGCACTGTAAGAGGAGTTGTTGTGATGAACCTTGCTGTTACCCGTGAGGAACGTCTGGTTTGGGGAAACTATAAAAGAGAGACTTGTGAAACCTTAGGGTGATCCGTGAGTGGTTGTCTTCCAAAGTGTACTTTTTGTTAGTTTTGCCCAGTAATATAAAATCCCTTGCTTTGTGCTTGGGGGCTGGACGTAGGCTTAGGAGAAAGTCCTTTGATGAGGATTAGTATCTTATTCTGAAGCAGGATAAATTGGCTGTGTTGTTCTTCCTTTCTTTAACTCTTTTATATTCCGCATTTTATCTTTTATGAGTTAAGGAACTGTTTTCTTTCACGAGAAATTTTGTTAAGAATCTGTTTTATTAAAAGGAACTGTTTTTACTGAGAAACTGCTTTCTTTAGATAAGTTGTTTTCGCTAAGGAACTGTGTTCGAGAAAGAAACTGTTTTAAGAAATTCATATTAAGAGGAACTGTTTTAAGGAACTGTGTTGAAACTTGTTTTTATCTTAGAAAAAGTTTTAATTTCCAATTCACCCCCCTCTTGGTATATTATTCCTTGTGCATTCTGACTAACAAGTGGTATCAGAGCAGTGTCTCTCTCTCTCTCTCTCTCTATATATATATATATATTTGTTTTTGGTGTAACAGCCTTGAGAAAAGATCCTGAGTCATAATGCAGAACAATAATGAATCGGCCTCTTTGCACAAACCTCCTTTCTTCAACGGGAGTGATTATACATATTGGAATAGCCGCATGAAGATCTTTACTAAATCTATCAACCCCCGAATTTGGTGGATTATCCAAAATGGTCCTCTACGAATTACCAAAATAGAGAATGGCAAAGCCGTTGACAAACCGATTGAGGAATGGGATGATAACGAAAGTAACAGGTATGCTTTAAATAGTAAAGCCATTAACTGTATTTGTTGTGCCGTGAATGCAGAAGAATACAAGAAGTTGTCCAGATGCGACACTGCAAAAGAAATGTGGAGGAATATGAGAACTTTCATATGAAGGAGATAGAAACAATTGATGAGATGTTCGAAAGATTTGGAAGAATAAAAAATGATCTTGATTCCTTAGGAGAACGTCTTGAGCAGGAAAAATTTGTAAGAAAAGTTGTGAGGCTTATCCTCTATATGGGAAATCAAAGTGACAGCTCTCCACGAAAGTGAAAAATTGGAGAAAATGACCATTGATGATCTTAGAGGAAATCTATTGACCTATGAGTCAACCTTTTTGGCTGAGAAGGTTCAGAAACTGAAGAAAGACAAATGCATTGCTCTCAAAGTCATTGATAGTGATGATGAGGAAGATGATGAAACTGACGATGAGGATGACTATGTGAAACTGGCGAGGAGTTTAAAGAAAATATTCTGATGGAATCCTAGTGGAAGGAAACAATCAAAGAAGGACATGATATGTTATGAATGTAAGAAGCCGGGACATGTAAGACCAGATTGCCCTCAACTCAAAAAGTCCAAATTCAGAAGGAAGAAGGCAATGGCTGCTGAATCCACGTGGGATGATGATGATGATGAGGAGCTCCTATCCGAGAAAGATGATGACTATGACAAAACAAGAATGGCGAACCTTTGCTTCATAGTCACATCTGAAGACAATGAGGTAAATACTGCTTTTGATGATTTAGATATTGATGATGTGAGGAAAATCCTTGATTCATATTTAGACATTAGAAAGAAAAATAAAATCATGAGAAGAGAAAAGGCTAAATTAAAAGAGAAAGTAAAAATCCTTGAGGAAGAAAATGACAGAAAAGAAAAGAATGAGGGAGATGAAAAAATGAGAAAAGAAATGGAAGAGTTGGAAGAAAAGATTAAGAGTCTCGAGGAAGAGAAAGAAAAAATGAGAGAAGAGTGTGAAAAATTGAGAAAAGAAAAAGATGAAGAGTATGAAGAGATGATAAAAGAAAATATTGTTCTTGAGACGAAAAATATTAGTCTTATAGAAGAGAGAGAAAAGGCTAAGCTTACTGAAGTAAAAAGCCAAGAAGATGAGAAGTTGAGTAAGGAGAATGAGATCCTTAAGGAACAGAACAGAATGTTGAAGAAAGATCTTGAGAACTTAGCTGGAGGAAGAAAGAAACTTGATCTTATGCTTGGTTCCCAAAAGTGCTCTTATGACAAAGCAGGTATTGGCTATGATGGTTTGATGACAATCCCTATTATAAGAAGAAGAAAGTAGCAAAACCCTTCGTTAAGGAAGGAACTGTATGTGTAAATGACTATGCCAAGAGTTCCTCAGTACAAAGAGCTCCTGACAGAAGGAACATACCTTATGTTAACAAGTGGTATGTTAACAAGACTTGCTACAAATGCAGAAAGAAAGGTCATTTGTCTTATGATTGTGGTACTCAGTGTGCTAGAAGCAAGATCAGGAACCCTTTCCTAGTGACAAGGCAAGTTTGGGTTCCTAAAGGAACCCTGAAGGGAGTCAATGGCAAAAATACCCAAGGAAGGTTGGGTACCTAAAAGGTTTCCTTGCTTAAGGAACCTGATCAAGGAAAAAATTCGATCAGGAACTGTATAAAGAAACCGAGCAGGAACTGTATAAGGAACCCGATTAGGAATTGTATAAGGAACCCGAGGAGGAATCTTATAAGGAACTCGAACAGAAATGAAGTCTTCCGGAACCGTATCAAGAATGATGAAGGAAGCTATGTGCTTAACTCTTATGGATGATTCTTGGTCTAAATTTTGTGAAGGGCATTATGTATGCTCGAGGACTCCTGACTGAAATCTAAGTTCCTAAGGTACACATATTTAATATTTTTTTTTTGGCACTGTTCATGATTATGTCTAAAGGGGAGATAGTATAAGTTTGCAAAGCAAAGGAAGAGAACAAATGTTAAATTCTTTTTAGTTCCTAAGTGCTTATTCTCAGGGGGAGAAATCTGAAGAGGAATCTAGTAAGGAACCTTAATATGGATATATTATTGTTATTGTTCCTTGTCTGGATATTCTGTGCTAACACCTGATGCAGGAACCCTAAGTGATAGTGGTCCCTTTTTGATCATGTCAAAGGGGGAGAAGTGTGCAAGTTTGAATAGAGCTTATTAGTTTCTTTTTTTGTTGTACTTCAACAATAAGGTATTCTTCATATCCCTTACCTATTCTTTATGTGCATATTCTATTTTAGATAGGGGGAGGAACTCCTCATAGAAACATGCTTGTATATGGCTATGATTCAAACTTGTTCGAATTTTTGCCATTATAAAAAAGGGGGAGATTGTTGGGATAAATTTTGTTTAAGGACTGATTTGTAATTTATCGTATCTTTATTTTGTGTTTTGATAATTGTCAAAAATTCGAGATTATAAATATTAAATTGATTAGTCTCAGAATATCTTTTTGAATAATAAAGATTAATTGAAAGATCATGTTAAGACAAGATTAGAATATTATTAAATGAGAAATCTGAATGATTATGTGCTGTCTAGAGTGAAATCTGATGATTGTGTGTTAATCCATCTAAAGAAGGAAAGAAATCTCAGAGTTATTCCTGTTCTTTAATTTCTGGTCTGATTTAAGGAACTGTTTCGGAAAGATTCTATTTTGTGAGCTAATCATTAATTCTTAATCTAATCAAGCGCTAATCTTGTGTTATATCATTAACTTTTTGTTATGAACGTTGAGAAACTTATGAGCTGACCGTTGAAGCTTTTATTAGTTGCTAAATCTATATTATGAAATTATTTCTAATTATTTCCTAATTCGCAGGTCAAGGAACTCTCACAAGGAAAGATTTTAAGTCTTTGCCTATTTGACCATGCTGATCAATGCTCAACGACTATAATTCATAATTACAAGATGAGTAATCATGGAATGCTGTCAAGACGTTGAAGAAGGCTAAGGCAAATCGAATTTCTTGAAGATATTACTGTTCCTAGCATTCAAGTCTGGAAAACATTCCTTATGGAGCTGCTGAAGCTGCTCAAGTATAAAAGCTAAAGAATTCGAAGAGTTCAAGCTGCTAAGTGTTGCTGCTGTGTGTTGAAAGAATATTATCAAGTTGCTTAGTGCTATCTCTTTGTGAGAAATCCTTTGTGGAGTATTTGAGTCTTTGTGACACTCACTTTGTGTGAAACCTTCTCTTTGTGAGAGACCCAATTTTTTCATCTCATACCTTCTGATTCGTTTGTATACCTCCTAGTGGTAATAGGTTGCCTACCCTCGGTTGTTGTGAAACCCTAGTGATGATCCGTGAGTGGTTGCACTGTAAGAGGAGTTGTTGTGAGGAACCTTGTTGTTACCCGTGAGGAACTTGTGGTTTGGGGAAATTGTAAAAGAGATACTTTTGAAACCTTAGGGTGAGCCGTGAGTGGTTGTCTTCCAAAGTGTACTTTTGGTTAGTTTTGCCCAATAATATAAAATCCCTTGCTTTGTGCTTGGGGACTGGGCGTAGGCTTAGGAGAAAGTCCTTTGATGAGGATTAGTATCTTATTCTGAACCAGGATAAATTGGTTGTGTTGTTCTTCTTTTCTTTAACTCTTTTATATTCCGCATTTATCTTTTATAAGTTAAGGAACTGTTTTCTTTCACGAGCAATTTTGTTAAGAATCTGTTTTATTAAAAGGAACTGTTTTTACTGAGAAACTGTTTTCTTTAGATAAGCTGTTTTCGCTAAAAAACTGTGTTTGAGAAAGAAACTGTTTTAAGGAATTTATCTTAAGAGGAACTGTTTTAAGGAACTGTGTTGAAACTTGTTTTTATCTTAGAAAAAATTTTAATTTCCAATTCACTTCCCTCTTAGTATATTATTCCTTGTACATTCTGACTAACACTTGTCAACATGTATACAATCCTGACGGTGAATACTCAAGTGATATGAAATTTTTCTTTGAAGAATGGAAAATAAGAAAATATTGAAATAAATTTTATGGAGATCTGACCATAGAGATGCATATTGGAAATAATGTTGTTTGTCGAGACTTATAAAAAAAATTGGTCACGAGCTGTTTTCTTGCTACAGTTACAAGTGTTTTATAATTGTGCTTTTGGATTTTTGTGCATGATTGGCTTTGATTTATATCGATTGTATTATTAAGATTAGATGTGTGCCTTATCTTGTCTTGCTAAGAATTTTGTGAATATTATTATTTGTTAAGAACTTATTATCTATATTAGGTTTATTTTGCAAAATATGATAACTCTAATTTGCATAATAATCTGGAGTAATCTAGGTTGAACTTACTTTTGACTATTATAATTTTGACTATATCAGATTAGTAAAATTAATTCTGAGTGTAAGTATCTGGATTGACTCCACGACAAAACCATAAAATAGGGTAAGTTTTTTTTTAAAAAAAAAACATTTAAAACAAAATAAGTTAGCAACAAACCAATATCTGGATTGACTCCACTCCAAGTGTAGCAATAAGATTCTGCCTCTTCGATTAGGTTAGGGATTATTAGTGAAATATGAATTGGGTTTTGGGTTGAATATGTTTGGCCAAGACTAGTAGACTGAGTTTCAAATTTTCCTGGACAAATTTCATCTCAAAAAGAGTTAAACTCGTTAACTCGGTTCAAACTCGCGATTTTAATCGAGTTTGACCAAGTTTAGGCCTCAAACAATTTTAGGACCGATCTGAAGTGTTTTGGGGGATAAAATCATAATTTTAACAATTTTAGGAGTTAAATTTAGATTTTGACAACTTTGAATGTTATTTATGAGGATGTTGGAATTTTTTCATTAAATTCATATGGATTAGCATTAATTATTTATTAGATTTATTTTTATTCTTATTAAAGAAATTTAAAGTTGATATTATTAGCAAATGAGGTCAAATCGCGTCTTGGAAGTAAGTTTGAGACCAATTTGAAAAATTATTGAAATTATTTGTAGGACCTACTTGAAATCTATCCAATACATTGAGGACCAATTTGAGATTTTGACCTTATTTCTTCAAATCCAAAAAACCACAAAAAGTGACTCCATTATTGCGTCTTATATACATTATTATAAACAAACAAGTCAAAATTAACACGCATATGGCATATCTAAACTATATATACAACTACTCATTAGTTTCTTCTTCATCAATTCGCCATTTATATTTTCAACATATATTCAACCAACATACATAGATATGGCTTCTTCTTCTTCAACTTTGGATTTGGAGTCTCCAACTTCATTATACAACTTCGTGGTTAGAGATGGAAATGGTGTGAAAGGCTTAATGGACTTAGGCTTACCCATGGTACCACAAAAATACATACAACCCCCACATGAGCGAATCAACGATCCAGATTCAATCCCAGTGCTTCATGCTTCACCCATTAATCTCTCAAAGTTGGATGGCTCAGTGGCTGAGCGAGCCCAGGTGGTGGCTCAAATTGATCGAGCCGCTAGCACACTTGGCTTCTTTCAGGTTGTGAACCATGGCGTAAATTAACAATTAGGTTATTAAAAGATTATCAAGTTCACAATTCAATCCTTAAAAAACTTGAAATATATACTTGAGTTCTTTCAGGTTGTGAATCATGGTGTGCCTTTGGAGCTATTGGACAAGCTCATAGAGGCGGCACACACATTCTTTAGGCTGCCGGCAGAGAAGAAGGCGGTGTATCGGAGCGAGGCGAACCAAAACCAGAGCCCGAGCGTTAAGTATGGGACAAGCTTTATTCCTGAGAAAGAGGAAGTGTTCGAGTGGAAAGATATTATTAGCATGAGGTATAGCAGCGATGAGGATGCTCTTCGAGATTGGCCTCATGAGTGCAAGTAAGTGTGTATTAATATGTTATGTTGCTTTTCTTTCTAGGGAAAACTTAGTATTTGTTTTATGAATTTATACTAAGTCAACGAGTCACTTTATAAATAATCGAAATATATGATTTGATGCCTCAATTTTCTCTTCTTTCAAACAAAATATTAAACATTTGACGGGTGTGCACCGGATGTCTTAAAATCTTATGATTACTCAATAGTAAAAAAATTTGACCAAAGTGTAACTTTGGTCAAATTCAATATAGCCTTTTATCTTTCTTTTTTTTTTTTATCAATTTTGGTCTTATATCTTTTCCAAATCTTTCATTACTTGGTCCTAATGATTGAATGTGGTTATATTTTTCCTATTTGAAATCTGATTGCGACGAGTTCAGAATGACATGATATTCTTGATGAGTCATTTGTTTCTCCAGTCAAGTCTATTAGCAAACAAGGCCAAATTGGCTTCGAAAGTGGGTCGCGTGTTTCATAGTCAAACGAGCGAAGTTGGTCATATCTTTCTCATTTCAAATCTGGTTGTGATGAGTTCGGAACAATGTGTTACTCTTGATTAATCCATTTTTCTGTTAAATTAGAACCATCAATAAATGGGTCTAATCAAACTTAAAAGTGGTTCTGGAATCAAAATATAAAAGATTATTGAAAATTACTTTCAGACCTAATTTGACTTCATTTGCGGACGGTCCCAACTATACAGAAAAAGGATTCATTGAAAGTAACTTGTAACTCTGAACTAATTGCAATCAAACTTGAGACAAGAAAGATATGAAAATTTTTGCTCGTTTGACTATGAAAGGAGCAACCCACTTTCAAAACCTAATTTCACATTGTTTGCTGACGACCTCCAATTAAACTAAAGAAATGACTCGTCAAGAATAACATGTGTGGCACCGAAATCGTGACAATCAGACTGAAAATAAGAGAGATATGATCGATCACAATCAATTGTTGGGACCAAATAGTGAAACTTTTGGAAAAGTTATGAGACCAAAATCATAAAAGAAAATTGTCAAAAGTGCATTTTTAGTCTCATATATTTTACTCAAGTCTCAGTTTAGTTTACTTATAATAATAAATATTTATTTTTACATAAAATATAATGGTTATAAGTTCTACGTGTTAATAAAATTAAAATTATAATGATAAAATATTAAAAATTTCATATTTATTGAAATAATCTAATAGTATATTCATATTGGAAAATAAGAAAATATTGAAATAAAACTTATGGAGATCTGACTAGAGATGCATATTGGAAATAATGTTGTTTGTCCACACTTTAAAAAAAAAATTGGTGACAAGTTTTCGTGCTGGCAGTCACATGTGTTTAGTAATTGTACTTTTGCTTTTTGTGCATGATTGGCTTTGATTTATGAAAACTACAAAGCTGGATCGTGAGGGATCTAACCTTGAGTTCACAGTTGAAGGGCAGTCTCCGGTTGTTGTAAGTCGTCGGATCCTGCCGATGAGGAAGCACAGGGGGAGGCCCCTGCGATCCTTGTCCACCTCCTGAGGTTTTTGGAACCTGCAAGAAGGATTGCACAGGGGAGGCCCCTGTGAATCCACTCCGAAGCTCAAGTTAGAGAGAGAGTGGGAGATGGGAGTCAGAATTCTGGAGAGATTCATTACTTACCTTGTTTAAGGTTTATGAGTGTGTATATGTAGAAGGAGGAAGTACAGTGTGGTAGGTGGTTGATGGAGACCTGTGCCTGTAGAGTCAGGCAAGTACCCCAAGATCTGGGGGATTGTGTCTGAGAAGATCTGAGAAGATCTGTATAGTGGGCCCGTGACAGCTAAAAGCGGGAGGGGACCCTGCCAGCTTGCTCCTGGCGCTGGGCTTGAGCGGGAGGGGACCCTGCCAGTTTGCTCTTGGCGTCGGGTCTGAGTGGGAGGGGACCCTGGGTACAAAAGGGTGTATATCACTAGTCCCTCCAAAAGGTCCGAGGGAAGTGTCCCCGTCGTCGGCGTCCAAGGGATACTTCCGGCTATGCTCTCCGAGGAGTGTAGCAAAGGGGGTGTCCCCGTTGTCCGAGGGGTGAATCCGGATGTGCTCTCCGAGGGGGGGTAGCAAGGGGGGTGTCCCCGTTGCCGAGGGGTAAATCCGGCTGTGCTCTCCGAGGGGCGTCCGAGGGGTGTATATCACTAGTCCCTCCAAAAGGTCCAAGGGAAGTGTCCCTGTCGTCGGCGTCCGAGGGGGGGATCCCCGTTGTCCGAGGAGTGCAATCGGAATTACCATCCGCGTAATAGACATCTGTCAGTCCTGGAGAAGTGTGAATACACTTTAATCTCTGAGAAGTGCGGATGCACTTTGTTGCAGGGAACTCCGACCTGCAGGGCGTTGTTGCCCACTCCGAGGCGTTGAGAGGTGTCCCTCCCTGCCTGCATAAACAAGCGGATGCTTGCATTGTGCTGAAAGTTTGAAGAAGTGTGACTACACTTTGTTCATCTGCCAATCCTCCGAGTGAGGGGTATTCGGCAATCCTCCGAGTGGGGGCATCCGGCAAACCTCCGAGTGGGGGTATCCGGCAATCCTCTGAGTGGGGGTATCCGGCAATCCTCCGAGTGGGGGCATCCGGCAAACCTCCGAGTGGGGGTATCCGGCAATCCTCCGAGTGGGGGTACCCGGCACTCCTCCGTGTGGGGGGTACCCGGCAATCCTCTGAGCTTTTTGGGCTACGCCAAAATTTGGGGTTTTGATTTGCTTTTTGGGCTTAGCCAAAATTTGATTTTCCTTGCTCTTGTAGGCTGGGAGTCTCGTTTCCGTGGCAGAGGGTGAGGGCCTAGCCGGAACTTGATTTGTACACCTCCTGAGGGTTGACGCCTTCAGGGAGGCTAATGTTTTTATCCTCCTGGTGGAGGGAATTGCTTGGCGGCGTTGTCCCCCTTAGGAAGGGTGAGGACCTAGCCGGAACTTGTATGTGAGCTCAGTGTCCTTTGCATAGGACTTGTGTTGTGTTGCTTTCGTTTTCCTCTTGGGTTTCCGGCAACGTTGGCTAGCCGGCGGGTAACTCCTGACCCGCAGGGCGTTGTGGCCCTTGTTAAGGCATGGGAATGTGTCACTCCCCGCCTGTTTAATGGAGCGGATGCTCGGACGGCGAAGAAGCGTGAATACACTTCTGCTGGTATGGACAAGCGGATGCTCGTATGGCGGAGAAGCGTGTATACACTTCTGCCGGCGTAGACAAGCGGATGCTCGCCTTCATAAACAAGCGGATGCTTGCCTTCATAAACAAGCGGATGCTAGTATGGAGTTTGTAGTACGAAGAAGTGAGAATACACTTTTCGTCATCCTCCGAATGGAGGGGATAAGTCATCCTCCGAGTGGAGGGAGTCCGCCATCCTCCAACTGGAGGGAATCAGCCATCCTCCGACTGGAGGGAATCCGCCATTGGGCAGTGGTTGCCCTATTGCTCTTCTGGCAAGGCTAGGTCTGTCGCCCTCATGGAGGGGTGTTTAAATAAACGTAGCTGAGGTGCTGGAGACAACACTATAGAAGCTGTGTTTAGTAAATCAAAAATGACAATTTCGATTAGCATTATCATATCAATAAGAGTGTGTATGCTGTATTAAAATACGAATGTTTACGTTACAGTATTGCAACTCGGATGATTGAAAAATCATAGAACAACAACTCGGGGCGAGAAGCCGGATGCGGGGTATCCGCCACTCCTGGAGGACATCCGAGAAGGTTTCCACCAACCCTGGAGAGTGTCCGAGGATGGGTCCACCAATCCTGGAGAGTCTCCGAGGAGGCGTAGTGCCAGTCCTGGAGAGTGTCCGAGGATGTGTCCGCCAATCCAGGAGGGTGTCCGAGGGGGGTATCCGCCAATCCCAGAGAGTGTCCGAGGAGTGTGAGGTAAATAATTTCTCTTTCCTCGTGAGTCGTATTCCTCGAAGTCCTGCAAAAATGGAAAAGCACTATCCCATCTCCTGGCGGGTTTGTCATAGCATTTTTGCAGTCAAAATTATCTCATATGTGATGTTTATAACGAGAAGTAAATAGATGGGTCTAGGTTCGTAACTAGAGCACATAACATATTGATGTTTTCGATATGCGAATGAAGTGTGATTTGGATGATTGAAAAATCACAGAACAGCAACTCGGAGCGAGAAGCCGGATGCAGGGTACCCGCCACTCCTGGAGGATATCCGAGAAGGTATCCACCCACGCCGGAGAGTGTCCGAGGAGGGGCCACCAATCCTGGAGAGTGTCCGAGGATGCGTAGTGCCAGCCCTGGAGAGTGTCCGAGGAGGGTGTCCGCCAATCCTGGAGGCTGTCCGAGGGGGTATCCACCAATCCCGGAGAGTGTCCGAGGAGGGGAGGGTATCCTTCGTCATAAAAATGCATATGTGTATTCGAATAAAGTCTGATTTGGATGATTGAAAAATCATAGAACAGCAACTCGGGGCGAGAAGCCGGATGCGGGGTACCCGCCACTCCTGGAGGGTATCCGAGAAAGTATCCACCCACGCCGTAGAGTGTCCGAGGAGGGGCCACCAATCCTGGAGAGTGTCCGAGGAGGCGTAGTGCCAGTCCCGGAGAGTGTCCGAGGAGGGTGTCCGCCGATCTTGGAGGCTGTCCGAGGGGGTATCCACCAATCCCGGAGAGTGTCCGAGGAGGGGAGGGTATCCGACGTCATGTAAATGCACATGTATAATGATGTCCATGTATTATTTAGCAGGCAAACAAAACGCACATAAGATTGACAAATGTGGAAAGTGGACTGAAAAGGTCCTTATGAGATACCAAAGTGAGAGTTTAGGAGGTGACTTATCTGGAAACCACCATTGGTCCCCCGTGAGGAAGACCTGCGACTGTCACGAGGTGACGCATATCACCTATCCCTCTTGTCGGGGAGTAGTCACTGATGCAGTCGGGGAGACATGTCCGCACATGGTCGGCGGCGTCCAAGTCGTGATCTGACGTGTATCTGCCTATCCGGAGGGAGGTCCGAGGGAAGAAACTCTAACTCCCAAAATTTGATTCACGTTTTTGAGTCACGTTTTGGGTCAATACCTTTTGAGTCACGTTTCTGCTGTGAGGTTTCGTGACATGGCTAGCCGAAGCAGGTAACTCCGACCTGCAGGGTGTTGTCGCTCTCGTGGAGAGGTTGAGGCTGAAGAACTCGTTCAGATCTGGACTTTGGGTTTGATGGGAAGACGGCTTCGAAGGCGAAGCGCACGTTCGCATCTGGTTTGGTGGGGAGATGACTTCGAAGACCCACACCATGGTCAGATCTGATTTTTGGGTCTGATGGGAAGACAACTTCGAAGACGAAGCACTCGTTCAGATCTGGTTTGATGGGGAGACGACTTCGAAACAAGTCGCTCGCTCAGATTTGGTTTGGTGGGGAGATGACTTCGAAGACCCACACCACGGTCAGATCTGATTTTTGGGTCTGACGGGAAGACGACTTCGAAGACGAAGCACTCATTCGTGTCCGGTTTGGTGGTAGTCGTGGTAGGCAAAGCAGGAAAGAGGGAGTACGAAAGAGAGTTTGGCGATGTGTCCATGGGAGTCGGCCACTTCCTCTCTCAGGTCCCAGGGAACCAGCTCACGGGAATGGGTTGCTTTACCCTTTGGATCTCAACGAGCCAGTTCCAGAGTGAGATGTTTCAGCTTTTGATCTCAGCATCAGCGAGTAAGCTAGGGGAATAGCGGGTTCCCCACAGACGGCGCCAGTGAAAACTACAAAGCTGGATCGTGAGGGATCTAACCTTGAGTTCACAGTTGAAGGGCAGTCTCCGGTTGTTGTAAGTCGTCGGATCCTGCCGATGAGGAAGCACAGGGGGAGGCCCCTGCGATCCTTGTCCACCTCCTGAGGTTTTTGGAACCTGCAAGAAGGATTGCACAGGGGGAGGCCCCTGTGAATCCACTCCGAAGCTCAAGTTAGAGAGAGAGTGGGAGATGGGAGTCAGAATTTTGGAGAGATTCATTACTTACCTTGTTTAAGGTTTATGAGTGTGTATATGTAGAAGGAGGAAGTACAGTGTGGTAGGTGGTTGATGGTGACCTGTGCCTGTAGAGTCAGGCAAGTACCCCAAGATCTGGGGGATTGTGTCTAAGAAGATCTGTATGGTGGGCCCGTGACAGCTAAAAGCGGGAGGGGACCCTGCCAGCTTGCTCCTGGCGCTGGGCTTGAGCGGGAGAGGACCCTGCCAGTTTGCTCTTGGCGTCGGGTCTGAGTGGGAGGGGACCTTGGGTACAAAAGGGTGTATATCACTAGTCCCTCCAAAAGGTCCGAGGGAAGTGGGAGGGGACCCTGCCAGTTTGCTCTTGGCGTCGGGTCTGAGTGGGAGGGGACCCTGGGTACAAAAGGGTGTATATCAATTTATGTCGATTGTATGTATTATTAAGATTAGATGTGTGCCCTATCTTGAATCTTAACTTGTCTCACTAAGAACAAAATATAAAAACTTTATTTATATTAGATTTATCTTCCAAAATATAACTCTAATTCACATAACTCTAATTCACATAATACTCTAGAGTAATGTAGGTTGAACCTACTCTTTATTCATGTTTGATTATTATAATTTTGGCTCTATCATATTAGTAAAACTATCTCTGATAATTTATTTATTTTTTCTAATTTATTTTAAGGATTTATTGTTTATATAATTTATTTAATTCTTAATTTTTCTTTATAGAAGATACCCAAAACAAATATGCAAGAACCCCAATGTTCATCTTGTTATAATCTATAATTTAATTTAATGGTTTGGATTTTGTATATTGTAAATTGGTTAATTAATTAATTACTAGTTTTGTCTCATATTTTTAGTCCAACTTTAGCATTTGAGAGGCATTTAGTGTGATTTCATTACATTTATTTGATTTAGTTTAACTTTGAGTTTTTGAGAGATATTTAGTGCAGTTTAATTACATTTGTTGGATTTAATTCAACTTTATTTAAATATTGAGTCAACATTATTATGTCTTAGAGTTGTTAGTATCACATTTATTTTTACATAAAATATAATATTTAAAATTTTTCGTGATAATAAAATATAAAATTATAATGATAAAATATTAAAAAAATTGATCGAAGTGTAATACTGGTCCCTTTTTTTTAAGGATAATTGCAATCTAGTCTTTTATCTTTATCTTTTTTTCTTTTTGTCAATTTTGGTCATTTATCTTTTTCAAAAGTTTCATTAGTCGGTCCTAATGATTGAATGTGGTCATATCTCTTTTGTTTAAAGTTTGATTGTGATGAGTTTAGAGCCACGTGTTATTCTTGATGAGTCCTTTGTTTCTCCAGTTAGGTCCGTCAACAAACAAGGCCAAATTGGCTTTGTAAGTGGGTCATTTGTTTCATAGTCAAACAAGTGAAGTTGATCATACCTCTCTCATTTTAAGTCTGGTTGTGATGAGTTTGGAACTATGTGTTACTCTTGACTAATCATTTTTTCTGTCCAATTAGGACCATCAACAAATGAAGTCAATTCAAACCTAAAAGTGGTTCTGGAACCAAAAGGTGAAAAATTATTGAGAATTACTTTCAGCCTCAATTTGACATCATTTGTTGACGGTCCCAACTAGACCGAAAAAGGACTCATCGAAAGTAACTTGTAATTCCGAACTTATCGCAATCAAACTTGAAACGAGAAAGATATAAACAATTTTACTCGTTTGGCTATAAAATGAGCAACCCACTTTTTAAATCCAATTTGACATTATTTGCTGACGAACTCCGATAAAACAAAGAAATGAGTATCCCCACCGACCTCAATGAAACAAAGAAACCCAACTTGTAATTCTCAACCTTTCCCCTCCTTCAATAATTTGGAAGAGTATGAAAATTGGAGATTTAATTAGTTTATAATAGTTTTCAAATCACCCTAAACTATCCCCACCGGCCACGACAATAATAAAAGAGTGAAGACCCCACTAGTTAATAATGGTTTCTACCACCAACACTAGCTAGTTAATTAATTAAATAGTCGAATGAAGACCCCACTAGTTAATTAACTAAACACTCGAATTAGACTTTTTTATACGAAAGAGAAGTCAAAAGAATGAGAGATTATCATTTTTCTATTTAATTAAAAGTATCAAAATATAAATTTGATCTCATATTTTTACGAAAGGTCACAATTTGATCTCATATATTTTAATCAGGTTAAAAAATTAGTTTCATATCTTTACAAAATGTTTCATCGTTAGTTTCACCAGACCGAAAGATATGGGACCAATTTGGTACTTGAGATAAAGATATAGGACTAATTTTACACTTGACCCTAGAATATGAGACCAAGTCTATAGCAAAAAAAAAATATGAGACAAAATTGAGAGCTCACCCAAATATAAAACCAAAAGTACAATAAAAAAAAAAGTACGAGACCAAATTGATTATAGAGTAAAAGATATGATAGAGATTTAACCATAAATTAATATGTGTCACATCATTTACTAAATTATTGTCATGTTAACGTGCACAACATATACCTCAAGTTTATGATTAATCAGACCGTAATTTGTATATGGTTAACAAAAACATTAAGGGTAAATTATGCTTTAGTATTATGTAGTATTCACCATTAACACTTTGGTACTCTGAGCTTTAATTCCGTTAGAAAATTAACGAAAATTGGAATTTTTGGAGCTATTTTGTAATTTTAATTATAACAAACCTTGCAAAAATAACATATTGACCCCCAATATTTTTAGAAAATTACAAATAGGTCCCTAGATACTTATTATCTAGGGACTAATTAAAATGAAAACTATCAAAATTTTTTGAGGTTAAAACATAATTTTCGAAAAATATAAGACAAAAGATAGAATTACAAAGCAGTCTCATAATTTTTTTAAAATTTTTATTTTAGTCCCTAGATAATAACTATCCAGGGACCTATTTGTAGTTTTCTGAAAATATTGGGGGTCAATATGTAATTTTTGAAAAAATTGTTAAGGTTAATATTACAAAATAGCTCCAAAAATTCCAATTTCCGTTAATTTTCTAACGAAATTAAAGCTGAGGGCACTAAAGTGTTAACAGAGAATATCACAGGGTACTAAAGTGTCATTTTTTAAACCACAGGATACCAAAGTTAGATATGACCAAATCACAGGGTACCAAAGTGTAATTTACTCAATAATTAAATTGATTATAATTATATCTCAATCTATCTGCAGGAAGGAGGCACTCGAGTACTTGAAGTTATTAACTAAGATAGCTAGAAAGATTTTAGAAGTTCTGATGTCAATTCTTGAAACCAAAGTGGATGAGTCAAAGATTGAAGCATTGCTTGCCTCTAAGACGGTGAACATGAATTATTACCCTACATGCCCAAACCCAGAACTTGCTTTGGGAATAGGACGCCACTCAGATATTGGAACCCTAACTGTGCTTCTTCAAGATGGCAATGGTGGTTTATATATCAAAATTGATGAAGATAGTGATGTTGGAAACAAAGGAGATTGGATTCAGATTCCACCAATTCCAGGAGCAATAATTATCAATATCGGTGATACCTTAGAGGTATGGTATATTTTTGTGAAACCTCATATTTCTAATGTTTTAGATTTATAAAACCCTAATGACAAAAAAAAAAATTTATAAAACCCATTTCTTTAAGAGAAAACCTATTATTTGGTTTCTAAATTTACATTGAGTCAACTAGTCACACTTCTTGATTAATCGAATTACATAATTTGATTTTTGAGATATTTTAATTTTCAACTATTTGGTCCTCAGTGATAATTTTGCCCCTGAATTTCAAATATTTTATACATTTTTGTCTCTAAATTTAAAATGAATTTTTATTTTGTGCTCTCTGAATATATTTGACCCAGGAATCAAATCGTTGAAAAAATTGCAATTACAATAATTTAGGGACTAAGTCATATGTTTTGATTATTCATGGACTGATTAGTTGACTTGATATAAATTTAGGGACTGAATAGTAGATTTTCTCTTTTTTCTTTAAAGTGAAAAATGCTAAAATTTATAAAACACCCATGAATTGAAGGTTAACATGTTACGAAAAATTTCATAAACTTTTAATTTTGTGTAATAATATTTACTATTTTGCTAAATTTTCCGTTCAAACATATTCAATTTTTCATTTTTTATTTTTATGATTGATGTTACATTTGTGATTAATTGATATTTATAATTAATTATTGCTACATTTATAAATAGGCACAAAAATTGACTTTCTTTTTTCTTTAATTATATGGTAGAAGTTCCTTTCCATTGATCACGTTCCATTATCCAGGTCAAACTGTATTTTTAGTCTCATAATTTTTTGCTCAAATCTCAATTTGGTCTCGTAACTTTTTTTGTTGTACTTTCAGTCACATATCTTTTACTCAGATTGCATATTTGATCTTGCGTTTAACTTTTCGTCTCATATCTTTAAGCCAGGTTGAAGAGTTGGTTTCATATCCTTTAATCAGGTTGCAAATTTGATCTCATATCTCTAGGTCAAGTGCAAAATTAGTCTCATATCTTTGGGTTAGGTGAGACTGGCATTGGAATTTTTTACAAAAATATGAGACCAATTCTACAACTTAATCAAAAGCTACGGGACCAAAAGTGTTACTAGTCCAAATCTCCAACCAGAGCAAAAGATATGGATCAAAAGTATAACAAAAAAAGTTATGGAACCAAATTGAAACCTGAGCAAAAGTTATGAGACCAAAAGTGCACATTAACCCATTATTTTTATACATTATATTTCAATATTGCTTCTCATCAATCCAAGGCACTTATTATATGGATCCCATGCATATGGAATTAAGGTCAAATTACAAATTTGGTTTCATATCTTTTGCTCAGTTCTCAATTTGATCCTGTAGCTTTTTTTTTTGTTGCACTTCTAGTCTCATATCTTTGCAAAAGATTCCACTGTTAGTTCCACATGATCCAAGGATATGAGTCCAATTCAGCACCCGACCCAAGTATATAGGACCAATTCGGTATCTAACCCTAAGATATAGGATCAAATTTGTAACAAAAAAATTGGGACAAATTGAGACCTAATCCAAAGATATGAGACAGAATATGCAACAAAAATTGATATAGGATTAAATTGAGAACTAAGTAAAAGATATAAGATCAAATTTAGACTTTGGCATATAATTAATGCAGCTGATCAAACTTTCACTACAAATTCCTGAAACACATGCAACTTTTCAAAAGGCCATTATACTTAGCTTATGTTCATTCAATTAATATGTATTAATATATATGTTTCACATAAAAGTTTAATATATATATATATATATATATGAATGATAACTCGTTAGAAGTACTGAGTAATATTGATGAACTATATTTATATATGTGTGCCAATTGCCATGCATTTTACATGTAAGATAATGAGCAATGGGAGGTTTAAAAGTGCTGAACACAGAGTGAGACCTACAAGCAACCAATGTAGGGTGTCACTTCCAGTATTTAACTCTCCAAAACCAACAGAGAAGATAGGGCCATTGCCAGGAGTGGTGAAGAGAGATGGTTTTGCACGTTATAGAGACATATTGTTTCAAGATTATATGAACAACTACTTTGGGAAGGCTCATGATGGAAAGAAGTCTCTTGAATTATTAGCAAGAATTAATTCTGCATCTCCTTCCGTTCAACCACATGAGAACTAATTAAGAGTAATTGCCTCTTTTTTAGTCTCTAAATCTATTCTAAAATTATGATTTAGTTCCTAAATATTTGAATTATGCATGTTAGTTCATAATTTTATTTAGAGTAAAATAATAATTTGGTCCCTGAAAGATCACCAAACTGACAACTTGGTCATTAAAAGATTGAATTGTACAGTTTAGTCCCTGAAGGATCCAAACAGTATCCTAATTAGATTTTTTATGGACTAAATAGTATACTATTTTAATCTTTGAAGGACCAAAGAGTATACCGTTTTGATTTTTCAGGGATTATATATGTATTTTAATCTTTCTAAGACTAAGTTGTCAATCCGGTGATCTTTCAGGGACTAAATTGTTAGTTTACTCTTTTATTTACAAGTATTAACTATTTACTCCCTGAAATATTATTCATGGAGATTAAATATTTAATGTTTGGAGGAAAAAAAATTAAGGATAAAAAAATATATTTTCACGAACTGAATCGTAATCTTAAAACAAATTTAAAGATTAAAAATATATATTTTCTCGCTAATTAATCATGTAACTTGGTTGTGTTCTTCAATTCCCCATTCCATTTTATTTAATTAATGTCAAATGGTTGCAACCTGTAGTATTATATTAGCATGCTATCATTACAAAAGCAAGGCTGTTTATTAATAATCAAAATCTATTCACCATCTTGAATGTGTTTGTCTGTTTGATGAAGGATGGATCTGAAGTTAGTTTTTGTAAAAAATTTAGATGATATATTATATACACAATTTAATAACTAAATGGTGTTAGCAATTGGATTTATTCCTCTACCTCAGAATATAGGTCAGTCCATTTTAGGGAATGATCATAGGTAAGGTTAGGGAATGATCATAGGTAAGGTATGGGTAGTAGGGGTGTTCGTTGGGCGGTTTGGGCGGTTTAAAATGGTTTTTCAAACCGAACCGCTCGCATCGGTTTGGAGAAAACTCAAACCGTTCGGTTTGAAAAAAAATATCAAACCAAACCAAACCAAACCAATATAATGGCGGTTTTGGCGGTTTGGTTTGGGCGGTTTGACCTTTAATTACTATTAATTTTATAATTAATATAAAAAGTACTAATTTCATAACATCTGAAAAGTAGCAGCACTATGTTCATTAAGTTATGAAACAGAAGACGAAATGGGACTTTGAATGCGAATGGGAGAAGACGAAATATAGATGTTAGGGTTTGGTCTTTCACTGGTTTCAGTTTGGAACTTTGAATGCGAATTGAAATGTCAAATGTCTATGCGGCTACTTTTTCAATTTTTACTTTTGGTCTTTANATATTCAATATTTACACCTATAACTACTAAAAAAAATCATAAATATGAGTGTATTAATAAAATATTTTAATATTTATAAAAAAATTAATATTTTTTCAATAAAAAATATTAAAGTATTATATTTTTTATATATAAAAATATATTTATTATTATTAATAAGTATATGGATAGGGTAAGGGTAGAGTACCATCATACCCACACCCGGACCCATTAAGATTGGGTCCGGATCCAGACCCATACTCATAGAGTAAATTTCAAAGTCTCTAATGGCTATGAGTATTTTGATCATCCCTAATCCATTCTTAGTGGATTGGGTCTAAACACATCTAAGATATAGACCCAAAATATAGATAATTATTATTTATTTTTTTTTATAGAAAATACTATATTTTTTGGTTAATGAAAGTGGTTGCTAATTTTGTGACCCAAAATATCTTTTTTTTTTTTGGCATCTTTATTATGCTTGAATAATAAACATTTTGCATAGGGATGAAAATTTGGGTGGGTATTTATGATACCCGTCCGAATCCACTCCTAAAAAATATCTGATATCCGTCGGATATCAGATAGGGTACGAGTATTGAAAAATAAAAAATTAACTATCCAGTATTTGTCTGAAATGAACGGATAGTTAGAATACCCTGTATTCGATACCCTATAATATAAATATTTTATTATATTTTATACATTTTTTATTATATTTTATATGTTTTTTATTATATTTTTAATTAATTTATTTTAATTAACGGATATTAGGTATCGGATATCGGATATATCCAATTTTTGAATTAGGATATCATATCATATATCCATTATATTCGGGTATTTCGGATATTTAGGGTACCCATCGGATACCGGATATCGGATAAAGATACGATATGGATATTGGAGAGAATGAACGAATACGGATAGTGATAAAATTTAGGGTATCATATCAATTGTCATCCCTATTTTTCACCCACCATTATTCAAATGAGCTTAATAGATTTTTCTTTGATTTTATTTTTTCAATCATAGCAATATTTAATTCTATCCATTACTACGTGAGAGAGATTTTGATGGATTTTTCTTTTTAAACAAATGAAATGTGGTAGTCAAAAATCAAAATAAAATGCTGAGATATTATTGATCTGACCATATTTTATCATACATTTTAGTGACATTTTAAGGCATTTTATATTCATTTGTGATTCAATTGCTTGTCTTTATGTCCTTTTATGATAAAATATGATGCCTTGAGGTTTGATGATTATTTGGACTATTTTTGTGATTATTTGTGTGGTTTTTCTCGGGTTTAATCTTTATTATTTATTTGATCCTTTTATCCTGAGAATTCGCATGGTTTCTTAGTGTTTTGACAGCTCTAAATGTAGTCCAAAGCATTGAAATACTCAAAGGGAGACCCGAGGATCATTGGAGACGAGTCAGGGACCAAATCAGCACAAAAATCTGAATTTTCCAGATCTCGCCGCAGATTTGGCCGTGGGCAAGTTCCGCGGCAGAATTTCGTCTATTTTTAATATTATAAGCCCAAGCCCGATTTTGATGATTCTGACCTAGCCCAACCTGGTTTTGCCCGAAAATTAAGTATATAATACATCTTTAGGTCAACTTCGAGGGTTTACGCACTTCTTGAGAGAGAATTGGCATTCTTGATCATCTTCTTGGCATTCATTCATCTTCTTGGAGCTTATTATGGAATCATGGCAGTCAATTCTAAAGTTTTTCATCTGTCCATCATGAACGGCTAAACACTCATACCCGGAGGAGCATTGGAGCAAAGCATGAACTAGGGTTTCACCATTAGGGAGTTTTTCTCACACTAGAATTAGTGTTTTACTTTTTTGTTCTTGATTTCTAGTAGGACTTGAAAACTATTTGTGAATTCTGATTCTTGATTAAGAACTTGGTTTTACTTCTTTAATTATATCTTGATTGTAACTAGGGATGAGCAAACCAACCCGCGAGCCCGCAGAAACCAACCCAACCCGCAGCTATGGGTTGGGTTGGTTCGGGTTCGCGGGTTGGTTTGGGTTCAAAATTCTCAACCCGCACACTTGCGGGTTGGGTTGCGGGTTTGGAGTTTTTCAACCCAACCCAACCCGCGAGCCCGCATATACTTTTTTTTATTTTTTAATTTATTTTTTATAAATATTTATATATTTTTATATAAATTTTGTATGTTTTCTTATGTATTTATACTATTAGTTCTTTATAAATAAGATATTTTGATTTTAAAATTTACATAATTACATATATGTATTACATTTACATATTTTATAGAATATATTTTAATTGATTTATATTTATATATATAAAATCTATGTTTTTTAACATTTTTTATGTGTAATTTTTTTTATTCACTACCTACAAATTTATAATAATATTTTTTTTAATAAAAATTATAAAAAAAAAAAGAATTACAAACTCAACCCGCGGGTTCAACCCAACCCAACCCGCAACTCTGCGGGTTGGGTTGGTTCGGGTTGAGTCTTTAAAATCATAAAACCCAACCCAACCCGCAGATTGATGTGCGGGTTGGGCTGGGATTTCCCCTCAACCCGCCCCAACCCAACCCGTGCTCACCCCTAATTGTAACCCTAGAGTCTATACTAGTTTGGTTATAATTATAGGTATATAGCTTTGACAATGGTATTTGTTATAAAGATTATGTTTCTTGATCTTCTTTATCATCAATTGAATGAAGGTTGTCAATTCTTGTTATGACTTATCTTGTTTGAAGTATTTTCATGATAACATTGTTAATCTAAGTCATCGAGTTATTAGTGACTACCTCAGGATGATTTGTGTGAGATGTTCCATTAATCTTTAGTAGTGATGATTGCTTAATCTAATTGCTCTGTCGGGCACTCTCTCAATTTGGTTAATCTGTTAATTTATTATTATTGCCTTTCAATTCGGTCCTTTAGTCAAAAAACCAAAAATATTATTGCTTTATTTAATTATTGTTTTAGGTCATAGAACAAATTTCCTTTGCTTTCACCCGATTAGTGATAACTTGGTATCGTTTGCATTTAAACTTTGCACAAAAGTTTCTCGAGAGATCGACTCGGATTGCACCACTATAGTGCATTAATTCCGGTATTTTTGGCCACCTAACGACGGGTCCGGTCAATTATCCTTAACTAAATATATTTTATAAGGAGGGATGGGGATAATTAGTAGAGTCAGTCAGTTAGATAGGATTTCCGTGGAAATTGACTAAATAGTTGTTTATAGGGGTGTTCAAATTCCAGTTTGGTAATTCAAAAAAAAAATTCAGTTTGGATCGGTTTCGACATTTTTTTCAATCGAATCGAATGGATTGGATGATAACCAAAGTCATTCAATCAATCTAGTCATTTTGAACAAACTGAACCAATCCAAACCAAATTATTAATATGGTTCGATTTAGTTCGGTCGATTTTTGGATTTCAAAATCAATCGAACCGAACCCATCGGTTTTCATATTTTTTCATCCAATTCAATCGACTATATAATCAATTTTGGTTGATTTTTGATCGGTTTATATACTCAAAATACAATGTGAGATATTATAAATTAATGCTTAATGGCACTCATGGGCCTTAATTATATTAATTATTAATTATAATTAATAATCCTTTTACTTCTTCAATATTGCTTTCAACCAACCTATGAATGACTTCATTATTGGTCCCCCCCCGGCCTATAACCAAACAACTCAAACAATATATAATTCAGCAAAGGAAATTTATAAAAGGAAAAAAAAAAACACTATCGCCCCAAAAGTTGAGTTTTATATTCTATCTCTCTCTTTTGTTAAATTAAAAAATAAAAAAAAATTAATATAAAATTTTGATAAACGACAAGTAATTGATGTTCACTATCTCAATTATATATATATTTTTTTTTGGTAAATACCATAGGTGTCCTCCACCTATCCGTGTTACGGTTTAGGCAAAGACTAATCCCATTCGGGCCGGGAAGTGAAAAAGCCCTCCTAACAAATGTCGACTCCAGGGCTCGAACCCGGGTCCCTCAACCTGGGGTGCAACTCGCCTACCACTGCACCAAACACTTGTTGGTCTATCTCAATTATATTGCTTAGACTTTATTGTCCCGAAATCTATCATGGTTGGGTCATGGGCTCATGGGTATAAAAAAGTATATTTTATTATTAGAAGCAAAATCCATCAATGACCATTACATTTGTATTAATATTAGAGATAATTAAAATATCGATACTAAGTGAGTAACATGAGATTTTATTATATATCAAGTCGTAGTATCGATGGGTTTGAAGATGGATGAAAAAAACACTCGGATGACATCAACTTTAGAAACTATCTTAGCCTTCCTCTCAAACTTAATTATTGAAAGGCTCTACACTAAGTTGCAAGATTGGAAACTTAACTCTCTATGTATGGCACATTGAACTCATTAAATTCATCCTCTCTTCCCTCCCTTCTCATCCCATGCAATCCTTCTCACTTCTTTGCACCACTTTAAATTCCATTGACCGTATAAATAGAAACTTTCTCTGGGGCCATAATAGCAACATTAAAAAACTACATTTGTTAATAACTGGAACTCTATCTCTAAACCCGAACGCTTAGGGGGGCTTGGGATCATAAAATCAAATCACATTAATGCCTCTTTCATGGCAAAAATAAAATGGAATATTATTTCAAACAAAAACAACCTCTATTCTTGAGATTTTAGATCAAAATATGGCATCAACTTAGATACAAGAACTCTCCCAAATCCTACATTAGAAGAAGTATAGATAAAGATGTCTCCTTAATTAAAATGGTACATTATGGAATATTGGAAATGGCTCTCACATAAACTTTTGGCATGACTCTTGGTTGGAATGTGGCCCAATCCGAAACTTTATTATTCATGGTCCCCTTCATAGATTTGAAGACTCTATTATTATTGCTTCTATCATTACTACTTCTAATACCCTTGATACCACAAATTTTTCCTTTATCTTTCCTCTCGATCGCTTACTTCAGATAAAAAGTATCCCTCTCCTTTTTGACAATAATTACCACGACACCATCTCTTGGAAACGCTCTTCAAATGGTATTTTCCCTACAACCTCTGCCTACCTGAGTCTTTTTATAAATGATCCTCCTAACGATCACATTTGGTTTTGGCAACTTAACCTCTTCCTAGATTAAAAATCTTCTTTTGGCACCTTCTAAATAATGCCTTGCCACTAAGAAAAATCTTTTCATCAGGCACTGCACAGAAAACACAATTTGTGAACTTTGTCACCATCAAACTGAAGATATTGATCACATTTTCAAATCATGCCACTTTGTTCGTCCCATCTGGTACTACCTAAAAAACTTTAACCTTCAAAACCATCTCTCTCGCCCCTCTTGGCTGAATACCACTGTAATCACAAAAAAAAAAAAAAATAACATACCTTGGAAAGTTTTCTTTCCTCACCTTCTCAGAAACATATGGCTTGCCAGAAACAATTTCATCTTTAATAAAAAACCTTTCATTCCCTCCACTATCCTCAACCTCTCCCTAGCTGATTGTACAAAACTACATCTACCTCTAAGACAAACCTACCCCTACTCCCATAAAAACCACTATATCCCTTCATTGGAAAAAAACCTCCTTATCCTTTCTTTAAACTAAACTGTGATGGATCAACTAGGAAAAACACCTTGTGTGCACGTGGTCTCATTCGCGACTTCAATGGACGTTCGGTCTTAGGCTACTCCTGCTTTGTTGGTACAGGAAACATTTTAAAAGCAGAGCTTTGGAGCATTCAAAGAGGATTTCAACTTGCAAAATACCTTGATATTACACATATTCTAGTTAGAACTATTAAAAAACAGAGTATGAAGATGAACAATTTGTGGGTTTTGAGGCGTGAGTATAACACTTTCTTTTAATAGATTATGACTGTGCTATAAGAAGATCCACAGTATATCTCTCTTAGGATATAACAAAACTCATGAAACTCTTGAATTTATAGAGTATGAAAATATACAATAAAGTGATAAATATACATGAAGAAGTGCTTTTAACTGACCTATCCGTCTGTTTTAACAGTTGCTTCATTTTAAAATTAATTAATCTGATTGAAATTTCATTTGAAGCCCAAAGCCCAAGCCCCAAGTCCAAGTCTTTTAATATCTATACTATATTATATGTGTGAGGGTGTTCTTGGTTGGTCAAATTTACTGAATTAAATAATTAAAAAAGAAAAAAATTAAATATATGAATTCTACTCAATTAAAAAATATAAAAATAAAAAAGTAATTATATGGTTATGGAAAACGTGGACCATGAAGTTTAATTGTGCAGTTTTTTTTTAATTGTGCCGATTTAAACTTAAACCCAACTTTGAAAAAGTAACTTCCTTTAAATTTATTCAATAATTTACTATCTATTGTATTTCTTTGAAAATTATTAAACATATATAATTTCATGAGATCTTCTATTAATTAATTATGTAATTAAAGATTATAATTAAATCTATATTTATGTATAATTCATATAAACAAAAATGTTTTTTTTGAATTAAACAAAAATGTTTTTTTTTGAACTGATACAAAAATGTTATTTATTTTTACTCATTATCTAAAATAAAAAATTAAGTTTACTTAATGATAAAATCTTCAATAAAAACATTAATATCATAAAATATTTTATATTTTTTCGCTCATTAAATATAAAAAAATATTAAGTTTGAATACAAATATAAATTTTTAGAAAATTCATAATATAGGTGAAAAATAAGGGATTGTGTGAAGCTTAATCTGCAGAACCAGGAGCCGGTCACAATTGGAGTCCCATCTAAATATATTGTAAATGTTGTGTGTAAGGCTACAGGTTGTATCATCTTAGGCCAAATGTATTTTAGGCCACATAAGTTGTATCATCTTTCCTTATCCTAATATATTATTGGTGTTTTTTTAAAAAAAAAAATTAAAAAAAAATATCAATTATATATTGTACCTTTCGGGAAAAAAAATTATATATTGTAACAATATATGTAATCAATAATCATACCTACCCACCAACTCCACCGTACATATATATTAATTGAATTCGGCCATAACTAAGTTGCATATTAGAGTCCATCTCATTCCAATTCATCTCCAAATTCCTAAAATATCAACCAATCAACACATACATGGCTTCTTCTTCTTCTTCAAGTTTGGACTTGGAGTCTCCAACTTCACTATACAACTTCGTGGTTAGAGATGGAAATGGCGCAAAAGGCTTGATGGACTTAGGCATACCCAAGGTACCACAAAAATACATACAACCCCCACATGAGAGAATCAACGATCCAGATTCAATCCCAGTGCTTCAAGCTCCACCAATTGACCTCTCAAAGCTAGATGGTTCAGCGCCTGAGCGAGCCCAAGTGGAAGCTCAAATTGTTAGAGCCTCTAAAACACTTGGCTTCTTTCAGGTTTGTCAACCATGGTGTAAATCAACAATTAGGTTATTAAAAGATTATCAAGTTCACAATTCAATCCTTAACAAATTGAAATATATATACACTTGGGTTTTTTTAGGTTGTGAACCATGGCGTGCCTTTGGAGCTATTGGACAAGCTCATAGAGGCGTCACATTCATTCTTCGGGCTGCCGGCGGAGAAGAAAGCGGTGTATCGGAGTGAGGCGAGGCTGAGTGAGCTGCCGAATGTCAAGTATGGGACAAGCTTTGTGCCTGAGAAAGAAGAGGTCTGGAAATGGAAGGATTTTATTAGTATGAGGTATACCAACGATGAGGACGCTCTTCGAAACTGGCCTCATGTGTGCAAGTAGGTACTTTTTTTTTTTTTACCTTATGAGGAAACTAATAGTTTTGATTCGTGAAATATTACTGAACTGTCAATTTAGCATTTGAAAGATTGAAATGCACACTTTAGTCTCTGAAATATCTTAATGATTAATTAATCTTTTTGTAGACTAAATATTGTGCCATTTTAATCTTTTAGTGATTAAAGAGTACCATTTTGATATTTCAGAGACTGAATGTGTATTTTAATCTTTCAAGGATTGAATTGTCAACCTGGTAACCTTTCAGGGACTGAATTGTTAGTTTACTCTTACCTTATTGTTTGGTAAAAATATCATTTTCGTCTTTATACTTTATTTTGATATTATAATTTTGTCCCCAATGTCTATTTATTGTCAATTTTATCTTTTAATATTTTACATTTTAATCAATTTTATGTTTTTACCAACTTGTTTTAATCAATTCACAACATAAATTTCAGTGTTTTTCAATATGAGTTATGATTTGAATTTTTATTCAATCAATTTTAGATTACATGTTATTAATCACGTAGAATCTGTTGTTAATATTCGAATGAAGTTATAGAAAATGCTGAAATCGGTCAAAATATAAATTTTGAAGACAAAATTGATAGCAAACAAACATTGAGGATGAAATTGAAAATTGATATATATATATATATTGTAATTTATAAAGCTCTCATAAAAAATTATAAATTTTTAATTGTCTATATATTTAGAAATATATATATTATATCGTGTCATATAATTTGAAAATTTTAATGTCTCAATGTATTTGTATTAGTGTCCATATTTAATAAGTAAAAACCTATGAAACATGGACACTGACACGGACACATGACACGACATGGACACGGACACACTGACATATCAAATTTTTAAAGTTATACGACACGATATATATTTTTATATATATGAATACTTAAAAATCCATAAATTTTAATGAAAACCTTCAAATTATAATATCTATTCATAATATATGACATATGTGTCTCTATTTTATATTATTTGACATGTTAAAGTCACAAAATTAATTTTAAATTCTAAAATTTATGAATATGTGTTGTATGGATGTCGTATGGGTGTTGGACACGAACACGTCCTTAAAATAAAGTATCCATACTTGATAGGTAAAAACTGTGTTTAGTGATGTTTGACGATGAGATGATCCATTAAAATCAAAACTATATGAGGTGTTGCATAAATTTTTTTTAATCCTTCACACCAAATTAGACCGTTTAGTTTTCATGTATTTATTTAATTAAACAAAATTATTATTTTGAGTATAATCAATGTGAATTGACTTTGAACACGAATTTCTAAGACTCTACAGCTATTAGGATATCTCTAATTAAATTGTAGATTATGGAAGAGAAGAAAATAAGATATAATTATATATGCTATTAAAAAAATTCGAGAAATTAAAATATGAGAGAACATATAAGGAAAAAAAATGTAATACTTAATTCTTTATTATCCACTTCTTTTAAAATTCTGGATATCTTGAATTAAAATATTGTTTTCAACATATGTCAACTTCTATTAAGAAAAAAAAGAGATATAAAAAATTAATTTTTGGTTAGGCCTAGGCATGACTTGAGCTAATCCTATCAGGCTATAACATAGTTAACAAATTCAACCACCGGTTGAGTAACCAAACTAAACTGATTTATCGGTTCTGATCCAAAGTTAATGGTCCATATTGATCAATGTCGTAGATTTAGTCATATATATATTTTTTGTCAAATTATAAAATTAGTTTAATATTTTTATAAAAGGTTTCATATTATAGAACTAATATTAGATTCTTTTATAAAAAAATATGAGAGTAATTTTGTACAGACCAAAAGTACAACAGAAAGATATACAAAATTAAATTGAGACCTGAGCAAAAAATATAGGACCAAAAATGCACTTTGGTCAAAACTTAAAAAACATAAAGGCATAGTGCAAAAAACCGGACCGGTCATCAAACCGGTGGAAGGCTCGGGTCACTGGTTCAATGGTTCAACCGCTGGGTCACTGGTTTAACCGGTTGAGCCAGTTTACTTAAAAAATACATTTTCAAATATACATATTCATTAAATACACATTAATATATTGCAATAATTTAAATATAAAGTAAATATTAAACACTTTAGTACCTTTGGAGCTATTTTGCAATTTTAACCATAACAAGTTTTGTAAAAATTACATATTGACCCCAAATGTTTTTTAAAGTTTTCATTTTAGTCCATCTATAATATGTATCCAGGGACCCCAAATGTTTTTGAAAATTTTTTGAGGTCAATATGTAATTTTGCAAACTTTGGCAGGTCAAACCGGTTCACGGTTTGCCGGTTCACCGATCGGACCGCCGGTTGAACCGGTGAGTCACCGGTTCAACTGCAATCCGGTATTTTTATTTCTTCGGACCTGCCTGGGCTTTGGTTCACCGGTCGGACCGCCCGGTCCGGTCCGGTTTTTAATACTATGCATAAAGGATAGGACAATAATGAAAAAAAAAACATAAACGACCAAAGTGAACTCTATGTCAAGTATAAAGATTAAAAATGAAGTTTTAACCAATATATTTAGATCACATATCATCTGTAGCATAACACAATATTTACAAAAAAGCGCGACGTTTTTTCTTTTATTTTCTTTAATCTATCAGGAACGAGGCACTTAAATACTTGAAGTTATCAACTAAGATAGCTAGAGACATACTAGAAATCCTTATATCAAATCTCGGGGCCAAATTGGAAGACTCAAAGATTGAGAGTTTGCTTGAGATGAGCAAGGTGAACATTAACTATTACCCTCCATGCCCAAACCCAGAGCTCACTTTGGGAGTAGGAAGCCACTCAGATACAGGAACCCTAACTGTGCTTCTTCAAGATGACATTGGTGGTTTATACGTCAAACTTGATGATGACAATATTGGTGTTGGAAACAAAGGAGATTGGATTCAGATACCACCAATCCCAGGAGCTTTAGTTATCAATATTGGTGATACTTTACAGGTTTGATATCTTTATAGACTTGATAATTTTTTTAAGGTTAAAGTGCACTTTTGGTCTCATAACTTTTGCTCAGGTCTTTATTTGGTCTCATAATTTTTTTTGTAGCACTTTTGGTCTCATATCTTTTGCTGATATTGCAGATTTGGCCTCATGTTGGATTTTTTGTTTCATATCTTTGGATCAGGTTGCAGAATTGGTCTCATATCTTTTGATCAGGTTGTAAAATTGGTCTCATATATTTTTGGTCAGGTGCAGAATTATTCCCATATCTTTAGGTCGAGTTATAGTAGAACTTTTTGCAAGGATATGGAACCAATTCTACAACTTGACCAAAAGATATGAGACCAAAAGTAATACGGGATCAAATCTGCAATCTGAGCAAAAGATATGAGATCAAGAGTGCAACAAAAAAAGTTATGAGACCAAATTGAGATATGAACAAAAGTTATAAGACCAAAAGTGCAATTTAACCTTTTTTTAAATCTTTCGTAAAATCCACTTCTATAATCAAGCTATGTATTTTTTTACTAAACACCAAATAGAGGTGTTAACCAAATGACTCGGGTTTTATGGGTTCACTTGAGCAGAAGCTTTATTATTTTGACCAAACACTGAAAGTAAAACAGTTAACCCATGTATTAACCAAACAGTGTGGGACTTGTGAGATTTTCTTTATTGATTAATTAAGAAGTTCAAATTAACTATAAGATAGTAGATAATTTTAAATTAATCTAGTTTTTATTATCTTTTGTTATAAATTTTAATTTTTTTTTAAAAAAAGAAATAGAAGAATATTAACATCTAAGAAATGAGAGAAATATGAAGTGAGCCTAAACTATGAAAAGAATGAGAAAAGAACAAGAGAGATAATAAAGATATCTTTTTATTTCAGTAGTTGAAAATTGGAGAGGGCATAATAAAGGATTTATTTATTATCCCCAATTAGTCAATTATTATGTTCCTTCACAAATTTAGGATATCTTACATTGGGAGATTTTAGATGAACTAGAAATACTAGACAATGCGAACTAATCTAAACCTTCCACGACCCTTCTCCTATAATCACTTCTCCCTTTCTTCTCTTATTACTAAACATACATACCCTAAAAGTGTATTTGGGTTGATGATTAATGAGAAAATTAAAAAAGGGAAACACATATATCCTCTACCATTTCTCCTCTTTTACAAATTTATTTTCCCCTAAATTGATGTATATATATTTGTATGATCAAAAGTCTCACTAATGAGTAATGATGCACTATATATGTTATGTGTGTGTGATGTTGCAAGATATTGAGCAACGGAAGGTATAAAAGTTCTGAACACAAAGTGAGAACTACAAGCAACAAAAGCAGAGTGTCAGTTCCAATATTTATAAACACAAAAGCAACAGAGAAAATAAGGCCATTGCCAGAAATAGTGAAGAAAGATGGTTTTGCACGTTATAGGGAGATTGTGTATCAAGATTATATGAACAACTACTTTGGGGGTGCTTCTGGAGGAAAGAAGTCTCTTGATTTTGCAAGCATCAATTCTGCATCATCATCTTCAATCATATGACAACTAATTAATCATGAAGCTTAGCTTCTTGTGTTCTTCCCCTTTCCATTTTTTTTATATCTTGGTTCCAACATGTACTGTGATTAGCATGCAGAAATTTAATAGGAAATGCTAGTTTTAGTAATCAAACTCTCTCCATGTTTGATGAAGAATATATGGGTTTTGAGGCATGAGAAGAACACTTTCTTTTAAAAGATTATGATTGTGCTATAGAAGGATCCACGGTATATCTCTCAGGATGCAACAAAACCACTGGAACTCTTAAATTTATGGAGTATGAAAAGACACAATAAACAAAAATGTCTGTTTATATGATGAAGTGCTTTTAACAGATATATTTATCTGTTTTAACAGTTGCTTCGTTTTAAAAATTAATTAATCTGATTGTAATTTCATTTTAATATATATATATAAATATATCACACATATATATATATATTTAGTCAATAACATATTCGTTCTAAAAATTAATTAATCTGATTGTAATTTTATTTTAATATATATATAAATATATCACACATATATATATATAGTCAATAACATATTATAGATTTTATAATATATACCATCAAGCACTTTATGATTTGTCTAATATGGGACTTCTTTTCATCTCTCTATTACAAACTATTCAATAATGAGTGTAATTTTGGGAGAGGGAGAGTTATTTCATCATATATTTAGGGTAAATTACACTTTGATACCTGTGGTTTGGTCATATTTTACTTTG
>QANZ01020434.1:171903-222229 GCA_003254925.1 Chamaecrista fasciculata
TGAAGTAATCTAATAGTATATTCATATTTTTATTAATTTTTATTTTTAATAACTATAGATATAAAAAAATTAATAATGATAATTTATTAAATTTATTTTTTGAATTTTTCTATAGATAGAGTTATTTGACTAATTGTAGAGTGTGACTATGGCTTATGGGGATTGATTATCATAGTCACTCCTACCTAAGTCTAAATAAAATAATCATAAATTCATAATATTATATCAATATCATATTCATGATTTTCTTAATTTATACCTAAGTCCATTATTTAGTGTTTAAATTTGTATTTAGTACATATTAATTTCTAAATAATTAAAATATATGAGTCAATCTATGAAATATTATAATCATAAAATAGTTAGATTCCTGGGTCAAATTTCATTATCAAAAGCTTAAATTTAGTACAAAAAGTATAAATTAATTGTCAATATTAAATTGTTGTAAATCAAATATTTTTTAATCATATTTTAATTATTCAAAACTAATTTATTAACTCAAAATAAATTGAAAAACAAAGGACACGTTTTCTCTTATATCAATTATATATCGTACGGACAAAAAATTATACATTGTACCAATATATCTAGTTATACCTACCCATCAACACTTTCTGACCACAAAAAAAATATCTAATCGACACTTCAAAATATTTATACAACTGAAGTAGGCCATTGATTGCCATTAGAGTCCACCTAATTTCCAATTCATATCTCCAAAAAATTCCTTCACTATCAAGTATCAACTAACATATATGGCTTCTGTTAGAGAGAAAACAAAAAAAGAAAAAAAACATATATGGCTTCTTCTTGTTCAACTTTGGATTTGGAGTCTCCAACTTCTCTATACAACTTCGTGGTAAGAGATGGAAATGGCGTGAAAGGCTTGATGGACTTAGGCTTACCCAAGGTACCACAAAAATACATACAACCCCCACATGACAGAATCAACGATCCAGATTCAATTCCAATGCTTCAAGTTCCACCCATTGACCTCTCAAAGCTAGATGGTTCAGCGCCTGAGCGAGCCCAAGTGGTGGATCAAATTGTTAGAACCTCTCAAACTCTTGGCTTCTTTCAGGTTTGTGAACCATGGCGTAAATTAACAATTAGGTTATTAAAAGATTATCAAGTTCACAATTCAATCCTTAAAAAATTGAAATATATATACACTTAGGTTCTTTCAGGTTGTGAACCATGGCGTGCCTTTGGAGCTATTGGACAAGCTCATAGAGGTTGCGCATGCGTTCTTTAGGTTGCCTGTGGAGAAGAAGGCGGTGTACCGGAGCGAGGCGAGGCTGAGCGATCTGCCAAATGTCAAGTATGGGACAAGCTTTGTGCCTGAGAAAGAAGAGGTCTGGAAATGGAAGGACTTTCTTAGTATGAGGTATACCAACGATGAGGACGCTCTTCGATGTTGGCCAAATGAGTGCAAGTATGTACTTTTTCTTTTTACCTCAAGAGTAAACTAATAATTTAATCCTTAAATGATTATTAAACTGACAATTTAGTTTCATTTTTAAAATAAGGTTAAAATATACTTAAGCCTCTAGAGTTTAATTTTAATGTTCAAGATTAATTAGTTGACTCGATATAAATCTAGAAATTAAATAGTAAGTTATCTCTTATATTTTTTATTAGTGTTGAAACATAAGTCAAACATGAAGGACAACAATGAAAAATGAAAAGCATAAAGCACAGGACAACAATGTGGAAAAAAAAAAAGCATAAAGGACCGAAGTGAAATCTAAGTCAAGTATAAAGGACCAAAAATGAAGTTTTGACCAATATATGTAGATCATATATCATAACTAGCATAACACAATATTTACAAAAAAAACATTGGGTTTCTTTGGTTTCTTCAATCTATCAGGAACGTGGCACTTGAATACTTGAAGTTATCAACCAAGATAGTTAAGGACATACTAGAAATCCTGATTTCAAATCTTGAGGCCGAATTCGAAGACTCCAAGATTGATAGTTTGCTTGGGATGAGCAAAGTGGCCATTAACTATTACCCTGCATGCCCAAACCCAGAGCTCACTTTGGGAGTAGGAAGCCACTCAGATTTAGGAACCCTAACTGTGCTTCTCCAAGATGATATTGGTGGTTTATATGTCAAACTTGAAGAAGACAATAACGATGTTGGAAACAAAGGAGACTGGATTCAAATCCCACCAATCCCAGGAGCTTTAGTTATCAATATTGGTGATACTTTACAGGTTTGATATCTTTACAGAACCTTATATTTTTTTTAATATGGTCAGGTGTAAAATTGGTCTCATATCTTTTTGTTACAAATTTGGTATCATATCTTTGCAAAAAGTTTCATTGTTAGTCCCACAATGCAAAACATTTTCCAAAAATATAGCTAGGACCAATTATGCAATCTCACCAAAAGTGCAACGAAAAAAGGATTTTGAACCAAATTGAGATCTGACCAAAAGATATGAAACCAAAAAATGCACTTTGACCAAAAATATGTTTCTTTGAAAGAGAAATTAAAGGGGCAAAAAAAAAGATAAAAAAATATAATTATGACTAGTGAGAATTTTTAATTGATTCACAAGTTCAAATGTTGGGATAATAGATAATTTTGAGTTAATCTAGTTCTTATTATCTTCTTTTATAAATTTAAAATGTAAGAAAAAAAACATTTTAGTAGAATATTATAGAAAATGGGAGAAATATGAAATGAACCTGAGCTATGTTTTGATTGAAGATTAAGAAAGAAAAAAGGAGAGAGATAATAATGATATCTTCTTATTTGAAACGTTAAAAATTGATAGAAGCACAATGGAGGATTAATCTATTGTCCCCAAACGCCCCATTAATATTTTAACATACATTGGAAGTATATATATATTTGAATTGATGATTAAGAAAGAAATGGAGGTGAGACAGAGATAGTAATTAATGATGATAAATTTACTTTATTTAAGAAGTTTATAATTGAATAAAAAAGATAATGAAGAATTAATCCTTCATTCTCTACCATCCTCCTCCTAAACAAATTTATTTTACCCCCAATTAATGTATTTTAGAGGAACTATATATATATAAACATTCAAATAAGGAATGAATGCTAACCTTTGCTCTACCACTCCCCTGCTTTCTCTTGTAATGATCACTTTCGTTCTTATACTCTCTTCCTTCTTAAGTAAACTGCCATTATTTAAATGAAGAACGGGGTATCAAAATATTACTTTTGAAAGAATAGGATACTAAAGTGAAAATGATCCATAGAATATGATACTAAAGTGTACTTTACCCTACGTAATATTAAAAAAAAAAGAGGTAATGAGGGGGGATTTGGGACTAAAAGTGCACTTTGAACATATAAAAATAAAACCCTCTATCTTCAAATGCATATTAAATCATGTTTTTTAGGCTGAATCGTGAAATTGAGTTTGAAATGGTATATTTCGTGTTTTTTACCATGAACCTGCACATGCTTTTTTCGTCAAGAGGTAACAGAAAAAAAAATGACTACTTAAGTGCCAACAACGAATAGAATAGGGTATCAAAATGTCACTTTTGAAAGAACAGGGTACCAAAGTGGAATTGGTCCATACCTCAGGGTACCAAAATGTAATTTACCCACTTACATATATGTTACACATACAAGTTTGGCAAAAGACCTGTTGGTGACCCTAATGTTTGGGGTCAGTTTCAGTTATGCCCCCAACGTTTGTTTTATGTTAGTTATGTCCCAAAAGTTTCACATTATTATCAACTATACCCTAACCTCAATTATTTTTTGCCAAGGTCCTATTTTGGTCCCTTAGAACGTTCAAAGTTTCGTTTTGGTCCCTTAGCTCAAAGTCCTTCATTCATCATCATCTTCACCACCACCACCACCACCACCACTGTCAGTAGCAGCAGCAACACCACCGCCATCAGCTGCACCGCCACCGCTGCCGCCGAGTTTTTCCAGCAAGGTTCGTCTTCTCTGGCGAACTTTCTAGCGAGATACACAGCGGCCCTGACGACTACAAAAACTCTTAATCCAAGGTTTTTTTGGCCAGCTGAATTCAATGGCGACCTGCTTTTTGAGAATAAATGACCAAAAATATGATTTTCGATGATTTTGTAATTTTTGGTAACTATGTAATTTTTCGGCGGCTTGCCAGTCATTTTTTTCGCAAAATGGAGGCTATCATTGAACTCAGGAAGTCAAAAAACCTTGGATTAGGAGTTTTCGTAGTCATCGAAGTCGCCATGTATCTCAATGAAAAGTTCGCCTGAGAAGACTAACCTCGCCAGAAAAGTTCGGCGGCGGCAGCAGTGGTGGTGGTGGTGGTAGTGGTGAAGATAATGATAAATAAGGATTTTGAGATGAGGGACCAAAACAAAACTTTGAGCAAACCTGAAGGACCAAAATAGGACTTTGGCCAAAATAAATTGAGGTTAGGGTATAATTGACAACAATGTGAAACGTTTGGGGCATAACTAAAACTAACCCCAAACGTTAGGGGCACCAACAAATCTTTTGCGTACAAGTTTTGTATATAGTAGTACCGTAGATTTATGTATGATCAGAAGTCTCACTTATAAATAATGATGAACTATATATGTTATGTGTTTGTGATGTTGCAAGATATTGAGCAACGGAAGGTATAAAAGTGTTGAACACAAAGTGAGAACTACAAGCAACAAAAGCAGAGTGTCAGTTCCAATATTTATAACCGCAAAACCAACAGAGAAAATAGGTCCATTGCCAGAGGTTGTGAAGAAAGATGGTTTTGCACGTTATAGGAAGATTGTGTATCAAGATTACATGAACAACTACATTGGGGAAACTGCTGGAGAAAAGAAGTCTCTTGATTTTGCAAGCATCAATTATGCATCATCATCTTCAATCATATGACAACTAATTAATCATGAAGCTTATTTTCTTGTGTTTTTCCCCCTTTCCATTTTTTTTATCACTTGGTTCCATCATGTACTGTGATTAGCATGCAGTAATTTTAAAGGAAAGGCTAGTTTTAGTAATCAAACTCTCTCCATATTTTTTAACATGTTTTTTTTTTGGTGAGACTCTCTCCATGTTGTTGAGTATGAAGAAGGAGCTGAACTTATTAAAGATTCAGAGTATCAAGCATTAATGTTAGGATAATTGTATAAAACCCCTCTAAATTTTAGTTACAGTACAAAAAATTTTCTAAACTTTGAAAAATGAAGAAACACTCCTCAAATTTATGATTTTATAAAAATAACTACTTATGTTAATTTTTTTTTTGTTTTTTACTATTATTAGTTACAACAATAATTCATTTTAACGTTGGATCAACATACAATGTAACAATCATAAAACATATAAAAAAACTTGATTTTTTTTATGAAAATCTTAATAAAAGAGATCTTTTGCATAATATCAAAAGTTTAGGAAGTTTTTCCTTACTTTTCAAAGGTTTAAAGGATTTTTTTTTTTGGTAAATTACAAGGAAGATCCTTGTGGTTCGAGGTAGTTAGTGATCGGGGTCACTGTGGTTTAAAAAGTGTCAATTTAAGGCTTGAGGTTTATTCCGTTAGCAGAAAGGGTCTCTGTGGTATATTTTTGTCTAAAAATTAACAAAAAAATGCCTTTTATCAAGATTTCACACTTCTTTTGAAATATTCTTTCATTCAGGTCCCTAATTCATCTCAGAATAGTCCAGAAAGTTTATCATCTTTATTAAAAACCTCAATTCAAGTTTTACCCATATTCTACCAGGTCCCCAACTTGATGAAAACGAAACTAGATTTTAATCTAATGTTTGGGAATGTTAGAATATCTAAAAAAAATTGCATTTGGCAGTAGTAAAACTCAAGGAAAAGTAGCAAAATGAATGGGTATTTCATAAAGCGAAATTGACAAGAAAGAGGAATAAATCATCACCTAGAGGAGAAGAGAAGGAGGAGCCTACAGTGGTTGCGGAGCTCTGAAGTACCACAGTCCAGGGAGGTCATCAGTGACTTCTATAGTGGTGGGGTGGAGTTGAACGGTGCCTAAAATGGAAAGGAAGTGAGTGGAGGAAGAAGATGAAGTGGAAGTGAGTGGAGTTGAACGGTGCAAGTATCTAATGGGTTTATACAAGGGATTGGAGGGACTTGATTGACTTTCTGGAAACTTTATGGGTATATGTAATAATTTAGGTGCGGGATTTAAAGGCTAGAATTACTATTTTACCCCGTAAGCATATTTCTTTCAAAACTGTCCCCTAAAAACATGAAATTTCAAAAATAGAGTTTTTCAACAAAATTCATATGGTTGGACTCGTTGCATAGTCTGGTTTCAAATATGTAATTTATTTTTTTAAAAAAATCTCTATCAATTATTATTTCTTACTCTAAAGTGTCTTAGAATGGGACCACAAAATAACTCATGTTTTAAATCAGATTACTCCAAAATTTAACCACAAGCTTAGAATAACTTCTAAATTCACTATTTAATCTTATTTTAGACAAACTATTAAGTTTAATGTTTTCTATAAATTTTTGGGATATGACATGTCAGATTCTATTTGTTTTCTTTTTCGCCTATAAATGGCAAACCACAAGGGGGTTGGAGAATTTTTGGGTATTGCTAGTTTTCAATTATTGGTGTTCTCTATGAACAAAATCGATCGAGGGAGAGAAAGGAAACTGATCTGACCATATTTTATCATACATTTTAGTGAGATTTTGAGACATTTTATATTCATTTGGGATTCAATTGCCTGCCTTTATATCCTTTTATGATAAAATATGATGCCTTGAGGTTTGATGATTATTTGGACTATTTTGTGATTATTCGTGTGGTTTTTCTCGGGTTTAATCTTTATTATTTATTTGATCCTTTTATCTTGAGAATTCACATGGTTTCTTAGTGTTTTGACAGTTCTAAATGTAGTCCAAAGCATTGAAATACTCAAAAGGAGACCCGAGGATCATTGCAGAAGAGTCATGGACCAAATCAGCACTAAAATCTGAAATTTCCAGATCTCGCCACGGATTTGGCCGTGGGCGGATTCCACGGCAGAATCTGCGATTAATTTTAATTAACAAGGCCCAAGCCCAATTTGGATGATTCTGATCTAGATTTTTCAGGGATGAGCCGAAATTCTGATATAGGAGGGTTCCTTAGGTCAGTTGGAGGCCACACACTTGCTGAGAGAGAGAGCTTTACACATTCCATATCTCGGTTAGCGATTTTCATCATCTCGGGAAGCTTTTCGTGGAACCATGGCAGCAAATTCTGAAGTTATTCATCTGTCAACCATGAGCGGCTAAACACTCATACCCGAAGGAGCATTGGAGCAAAGCATGAACTAGGGTTTCACCATTAGGGAGTTTTTCTCACACTAGAATTAGGGTTTTCTCTTCTTGTTCTTGATTTCCAATTGGACCTGAGAACTAGTTCTGAATCTAATTCTTGTTTCCTGATTAGGAACTTGGTTTTATTTCTTGAATATTCCTTGATTGAAACCCCAGAGTCTTTACTAGTTTGGTTATAATTATAGGTATATAGCTTTGACAATGGTACTTGTTATAAAAATTGTGTTTCTTGATCTTCTTTATCATCAATTTAATGAAGGTTTTCAGTACTTGTTATGATTTATCTTGTTTGAGATATTTTCATGATAATATTGTTAGCCTAGGTCATTGAGTTATTAGTGACTACCTTAGAATGATTTGTGTGAGATGCTCCATTTATCTTTAGTAGTGATGATTGCTTAATCCAATTGCTCTGTCGGGTACTCTCTCAATTTGGTTAATCCGTTAATTTATTATTATTGCCTTTCAATTCAGTCCTTTTAATCAAAAACTCAAAAATATTATTGGTTATTTAATTATTGTTTTAGGTCATAGATAATCACTCAAAGAACAAATTTCCTTTGCTTTCACCCGATTAGTGATAATTTGGTATCGTTGCTTTTAAACTTTGCACAAAAGTTCCTCGAGAGATCGATTCGGATTGCACCACTATAGTGCATTAATTTCGGTATTTTTGACCACCTAGCGACGGGTGCGGTCAAAATTGGCGCCGTTACCGGGGACTTTTCCCAAAGTTTAACGGTTGATTGTGCCAAGTTCTTGCGAATTGGGTTTTTCCGTTTTTCGTGTCTAGGGAGTCAATTTTAGTTTTGTTTTATTTGTTTGATTTTCGTTTCGATTGAAACTCGTGAGGTATATCACTATCTTAAAAGTTTTAAATTCTACTAGCGGATCCGTTCGGGAATTTTGGAACCTAGCGTGTTTTTATTTTAATTTTATATTTGCTTCCGCTGCGTTAGGCGCCTAGAATTCCCAACATTTTAGTCCACTCCTGACATGTATCTGTGTGATTTTAAACTGACTAATGACGACCTGAGTTCCCCTTTTCTTTCTTTCTTCTCCCCCCCTGAAATTTGTGCTTGTGGAGGTAATCAGGCTAGTCTCAACTACTCATTAGTTGATCGTACTAATCGCATACTTCCACCAACTTTAGCACAAATTGATTATGTTTATGACACTCCAATTGTTACTACTAATGCTAGCTCTAGCAAGAGCTCTAGTGTGTCATGTGCAGGTGTTGCTGTTGCTACAAATTCTTCCCAAAATTCCAACACTCAATCTGGTTTGAGCGTCAATGGTGAATCATTGGAAAACTCTGGAATTTCCAATGCCATGAATCTTGGTGATGAGCAATCAAGCTCAATTTCTAACTCTGACCTTTCCTCTAATGATTCTATGCAATTCAGTGTTTTGTCTCGATCTATTAAATTCCTACATGATGCTTGTTTTGATGACAATACAGGTGAGACTAATCATATTCATACCAGGGACGTTAGAGAAACTGTGAGTTGCAATAGTGTGGGCACTGTTGCTCAAATTGTGGGGGAGCGTGAACTTTTATCTTTAGATGTCAAACAGCTTGTCCCCTCCATTATCCAACCACCCACAATAGAACTGAAAAGCTTGCCTTCCAATCTTAAATATGTTTTCTTAGCTGAGAATGAAAAATTACCCGTAATTATTTCAAATAGTCTTTCCCAGGAAGAAGAATTTAGATTGATAGAAGTGTTAAAGGAATTCAAGGGAGCCATTGGGTGGACATTAGCAGATATTTCGGGTATCAATCCCTCAATTTGCACCCATAGGATTCTCCTTGAAACTAACTCCAAGCTCAAAAGACAACCCCAAAGACGTCTTAATCCATTGATCCTAGAGGTTGTTAAGAAAGAGGTCACCAAGCTTTTGAGTGCGGGTATCATATACCCTATTTCAGATAGTGAGTGGGTGAGTCCAGTCCAAGTGGTCCCTAAAAAGAGTGGGATAACAGTAGTTAAAAATGAAAAAAATGAATTGATTCCCACTCGTGTCCAAAATTCATGGCGTGTGTATTGATTACAGAAAGCTAAATGACGCCACACGAAAGGATCACTTTCCTTTACCTTTTATTGATCAAATGCTAGAGAGATTTGCTGGAAAATCTCACTACTGTTTTCTTGATGGTTTTTCAGGTTATTTTCAGGTGCCTATTGCTCTAGAGGACCAAGAAAAGACGACATTCACTTGTCCATTCGGAACTTTTGCCTACAGATGGATGCCATTCGGGTTATGTAATGCCCCAGGAACCTTCCAAAGGTGTATGATGTCCATTTTTAATGAATTCCTTGAGGAAAGTATGGAAGTGTTCATGGATGATTTTACTGTATATGGCAATTCCTTTGATATCTTTCTTGCTAATTTGAAGAATGTTCTGAAAAGATGCATTGACAAGAATTTAATTTTGAATTTTGAAAAATGTCATTTCATGGTTAATTCTGGTATTGTGTTGGGTCATTTGATCTCTGAGAAGGGAATTGAGGTTGACAGGGCAAAAATTGAGGTGATATCCTCCCTACCTTATCCTACAAACCTCAAGGAGGTTCGTTCCTTCTTGGGCCATGCAGGGTTTTATAGGAGGTTCATAAAAAATTTTAGTGCCATTGTCCGACCTCTCACATGTCTTCATTTAAAAGATGCTGAATTTGTCTTTGATGATTCCTGCAAAATTGCTTTTGATAATCTTCAGGCTTTGCTCACTTCCCCTCCTATTTTAGTTGCACTTAACTGGAATTTACCCTTTGAGATTTCCTATGATGCTTCTAATTTTGCAGTGGGTGCCATGTTAGGTCAAAGGTAAGATAAAATGTCCAGGGTGATAGCTTATGCTTCATCCACTCTTGGACTGGCTCAAGTGAATTATACCACAACTGAAAAAGAGCTATATGCAGTGGTATATGCTTTAGAGAAATTTAGACCATATTTGTTGAACTCTAAAGTTATTGTTTTTACTGACTATGCAGCCGTGAGATTTCTATGGACTAAACCCCATTCCAAAGGTAGGTTATTGAGATGGGCATTTCTCCTACAAGAATTTGATGTTGAGATTCGAGATCGAGCAAGAGCAGAGATCTGGTATTGGAAGGACTTTCTTAGTATGAGGTATAGCGACGTATCGAAGCGAGGCAAGGCTGAACGAGCTTCCCAATGTCAAGTATGGGACAGGCTTTGTGCCTGAGAAAGAAGAGATCTGGTATTGGAAGGACTTTCTTAGTATGAGGTATAGCAACAATGAGGGCGCTCTTCGATGTTGGCCTCAAGAGTGCAAGTAGGTACCTTTTTTTTAAACTTATTTATGGGTAAAAGTATTATTTTCATTTTTAAATTTTATAGAGAAAATTTATTATTTTCCAAAATTTACACTAAATTAATTAATCTATTTTTGAATAATCAAAATATACTACTCAGTTCTTGAGTTATTGTAATTGTCAAAGATTTAGTCTTGGGGATCAAAAAGTCAAAATTCAATACAAATTTAATTAGGGACTAAACAGTATTAATTTAATATAAATTAGGGGACTAAAAAGTATAAAATTGGTTAAAATTTAGGGACCAAATCATCATTAAAGACTAAATAATTGACAATTGAAATACTTCAATAACCAAATAGTATATTTTGATTATTCAAGAACCGATTAATTGACTTTGTATAAATTTATAGGCCAAATAGTAGGATTTCTCAACTTCATATTAAATTTTAATTTCGTCCTGAATGTATAAGACAAAAAATGATATGAGATCAAATTGGGAACTAAGCTAAAGATATGAGACTAAATTTACACTTTGACCTTTTTAATATAAAAGGCCATGTCACTTTTAATGAAAACAAATGTGACTATTATATTTTGAACTAGTGTTGAACATAAGTCAAATATAAAGGACAAAAATGAAAAAAAAGAATAAGCATAAACAATCAAAGTGAAATCTGCGTCAAACATAAAGGACCAAAAATGAAGTTTTAATCAATATATATAGAACATATATCATAACTAGCACATAACACAATATTTACAAAAAAAAAAAAAAACATTGGGTTTCTTTGTTTTCTTTAATCTATCAGGAATGAGGCACTTGAATACATGAAGTTATCAACCAAGATAGCTAGGGACATACTAGAAATCCTTATATCAAATCTTGAGGCCAAATTGGAAGACTCAAAGATTGAAAATTTGCTTGGGTTGAGCAAGATGAACATTAACTATTACCCTGCATGCCCAAACCCAGAGCTCACTTTAGGAGCAGGAAGCCACTCAGATTTAGGATTCATAACTGTGCTTCTTCAAGATGACATTGGTGGTTTATATGTCAAACTTGAAGAAGACAATGCTGTTGGAAACAAAGGAGATTGGATTCAGATTCCACCAATTCCAGGAGCTTTAGTTATCAACATTGGCGATACTTTGCAGGTTTGATATCTCTATAGGACTTAATAATTTTTTATCTTTCGTAAAATGCACTTCTTTAACCATGCTATTTTTTTTTTTTTTTTGACCAAATGCCAAAGGTTAAAACACCAAACACAGGTGAATGTCTATAATAATTCACTCACTATAAAACCCTTCGATTAAGGTTTGGAAGCACTCACAAGGAACCCCTTAAGCTAGGCACACACCATACATGCTTCCAAAATTGGTTCTAGATTGGCTCACTTACAAAAATGCTTTATTATTATTTTTTTTTTTGACCAAATAGCAAAGGTTAAAACACTTAACGTGGGTATTAACCTAATAGTGCGAATGATCTTGTGAGATTTTTTTTATTGATTGAGAAGTTCAAATTAACTATAAGATAATAGATAATGTTAAATTAATCTAGTTTTTATTATCTTCTTTTATAAAGTTAAAATGTGAAAAAAAAAATTAGAAGAATATTAACATCTAAAAAATGATAGAAATATCTTTTGATTGAAGGGAACCTAAACGATGTTTTGATTGAAGATTAAGAATGAGAAAAGAGCGGGAGAGATAATAATAAAGATTTATTTTTATTTGAGAAGTTGAAAATTGGTAGAGGCATAATGGAAGATTTATCTATCATCCCCAATTAGTCAATTATTGTGTTTCTTCACAAATTTAGGATATCTTAAATTGGGATATTTTAGATGAACTCGCAATACCTAGTCAATGGGAAGTAACTAGTAATTAAGCTTAACCTTTCACGGCCCTTCTCCTATAATTACTTCTCCCTTTCTACTAATAGTTGTATTAATCCGCATATGGTTTTTTTTCCATCGATCGATATTAATTGAAATAACCCTGTTAGGAATGAGATTATGTTTGTTATTTTGACTCCTTTTCACAAAAGAAATGTTTGTTTATTGAATTTTAACTTGTTCTCTTATTTCTAAACATACTGAAAGTATATTTGAATTGATGATTAATGAGAAAATGAAAAAAAGGAAGACAGAGATAATAATAGTAATGATAATAATCCTTCATATATCCTCTGCCATCCTCCTCCTTCACAAATTTATTTTACCCTAAATTTGTATGATCAAAAGTCTCACTAATGAGTAATGATGCACTCAGGGGATTTGTTGTAATATATATAATAGTATACATGCAATGTAGGATATAAGACATAGACACTTTGGTCATATGCTTTTGGCCCCCACCAGAATTTTCTAGTACAAGGTAAAGGGTTCGATCTTTGAAATTTGCAAACTGACAGTTCTCTTTTTACTTTTGGCTACATCTCTAAACGTTATTGCTTCTTTTTTTTTTTTGGCCTGAATAAACGTTATTGCTTCTTAGTTCTTCTTATTAATGAAAATATACATTATGTATGTATATATAAAAACTGCTGTTATTTCCGTCCTTTTTCAAAAGTCAAAAATTAAAAAAAATATTATAATATTTCTTATTTCTTAGAAAAATTAATCTAAAAATTTTAGTTTATTATTTTTTAAGTAAAACATACATAAAGAAATATAACAAATATGGATAATATATATAATAAAAACTAATGTACTATATCAATATCTAAATTTAAGTATGATTCATCACTTTTTATTATTTAATGTTTTATTTAATTTGAATACTTATTTCTCTAATTTCATTATTTCTTTACATTTTTTATATATTTTATATTTTTTTAATCTAAATTATACATTTTATCTTATAATATTGATAATATATAGAGAAAAAATAGGCCAAAATTATATTTTGGTCCCTAATATTTACCCAAAGTTCTATGTTGGTCCTTAATAATTTTTTGTCCTATTTTGATCCTTAATATTTTCTAAAAGTTTTATAATTGGTCTCTAACTGTTAAATATGATCATATTTTTCGATCTCATCTCAAAACATTAGGGACCAAAACAGAACTTTTAATAAGTATTAGGGACTAAAATAAAATTTTGGCCAAAAAAAATTTCAGCTCCCCTAACCTAAGATCCTGGCTCCGCCCCTAGATGCACTATATATGTTATGTGTGTGTGATGTTGCAAGATATTGAGCAACGGAAGGTATAAAAGTGCTGAACACAGAGTGAGAACTACAAGCAACAAAAGCAGAGTGTCAATTCCAGTATTTATAACCACAAAACCAACAGAGAAAATAGGACCATTGCCAGAAGTTGTGAAAAAAGATGGTTTTGCACGTTATAGGGAGATTGTGTATCAAGATTACATGAACAACTTCTTTGGAGGTGCTTGTGGAGGAAAGAAGACTCTTGATTTTGTAAGCATCAATTCTGCATCATCATCTTCAATCATATGACAATCTAATTAATCATGAAGCTTAGCTTCTTGTGTTCTTCCCCTTTTCATTATTTATGAACACGTGGTTCCAACATTTATTGTGATTAGCATGCAGAAATTTAAAAGGAAAGGCTAGTTTTAGTAATCAAACTCTCTCCATGTTTGATGAAGAATGGACCTGAACTTATTAAAGATTCAGAGTATCAAGCATTAATATTAGGGTAATTGTATGAAACCCCTCTAAATTTTAGTTACCGTACAAAAAAATTTCTAAACTTTGGAAAATGAATACTCATCAAACTTATGATTTTGTACAAATAACCCCTTCTGTTAATTTTTCTATTAAAAATTAAGAAACTTTTAGTTTTTTAGTATTATTAATTATTATAAAATGTTTTAATTTTAGATCAATTTAAAATTTAACAATCATAAAATTATATATAAGAAAACTTGATTTTCTTTTCTGAAAATCTTAATAAAAGAGATCTTTTGCATAATATCAAAAGTTTAGAAAATCTTTTGTCATTTTTCAAAGTTTAAAACGTTTTTTTTTTTTGCANTAGAAACATAAATATCATAATTTATAGTTGTTCAAAAACTAAGGTTTCTCTTTGATTCAATAAGAAAAAAAAAAAAACTAAGGTTTCTCTTAGTATAGTCCTACGTTCACTCCACTAACTAAACAATTAGTGTTACTTCTATAAGCAATAAAACTATTACAACCAAGTTAACCCTTAATAGGGATCACCACAAACGGATGTGGAAGCTATTGGAAACATTTCACTTTAACAACTTGAGGATTCTCTCAAAGGTTCACCAACTTGGGTCAACATGGAGGTTCCAAGTAGCCTTTTAATGCAAATTACAACATTGGTTTCTTACAATACAATGTCAAATGAAAACACTAGAACCTCACTTTAAGCTTTAAAACCTTCACAGCGTTCATCTCAAATTTGTATCAAAATTACGTAGTTTCACGAAAGAGTGAATATGAATTTCATAATTTTTTGCAAAAATAACAAAATACCCTCAAATAATTTCAAAATTTACAAAAACGTCCCTGAATCATAATATTTGAAGACTAAAATGAAAATTATAAAAAAGTTTTGGACCAAATTGTAATTTTGAAAAATAGTGGAAAAAAGATAAAATTACAAATTAGTCTTAAATTTGGAAAATGAATGCATTTTAGTTCCACCAAATTGTGAGTTTAGTGGAAGGAAGATGAATTTCGCAAATTTTTGCAAAAATTACATTATGCCCCTAAATATTTTCAAAATTTACAAAGAAGTCTCTAGATCATGATATTTGAGGATTAAAATGAAAATTTTAAAAATATTTGGGGTCAAAATATAATTTTTAAAAATATAAAAAGGTGGAAATTGCAAATTAGTCCTAAATCTGAAAAAAGAATACGATTTTGTCCTAAATTTGAATAATTTAAAAATTATTCTCATTAATTAATTTATAAATTAAATAATATAAATATTTTAATATAGGTTCATGGGTTGGGTTAGGTTGACCCTTGATTTTATGAATTATGACCCACCAATGACACATTTAACCAATATAAATGGGTCATTGACCCATTTATGACCCAACCCAAAACCAATCCAACCTACTTATTTTGCCACCCCAGTAATTAACTGAGAGACTTCTAGAAAACTAAGATAGGAAGAAATGATAAAGGATTCTCTCACAAAGAGAATATATTGGTAGGATCCCCATAGAGAAAAGGTCATGACACAGTTTTTACACAAAGTGACTAGTCGGAAGGAGGTGCAGACTGCTTGCTACAGACGTAACAATATTATAGAAGACAAGTTGAGGAAACAAGTAACTCAGCTTTTTTAGAATGCTTTTCAAAGCAATTTTGAGACAACTTTTTAGCATTATCAAAACAAAGATTAATTGAGATAAATTTATTAATTAATTATTCAGAATTAACTAATATAATTAATAAATTTAATTAAATAAATTAATTATAATTTATCATAACATTTACTAGAGTTTATAGGGGTGTGGTGCAATTTAACTTGTATATATTATATTTATAAGACAAGTTCTTTTTTGAATTATAAAATCTTGGGCTTTCCATATATCACCAAAAATTGGATTGGGCTTTTCTCTGAAGCTTTTGACCCAATAAGTGTTTGACAGTATCAAAGTAAATGATGAAACATTTCAGCCCAATCTGTGCCGTGGCAAATTCAATCCTGTATTTCAGAATCAAATGGTTTATTTTTTTTTTGGCCTGATCAGAAATCAAATGCTTACTTGTTAGAACAAAATGATTTACTTGACGGTGTGGGTTTTGTGTCTCACCATTTTGGCATTTTGTAATTAGTCAATAGTCAATGGGAGGGATTGAACAAAATTTGTAACCACAGTGTTGTGGATTTGAAGTAATCTTTGAGCGGTTAAAAATGATTTTACAAATTAAATCAAATCAAACTAATTAACAAATATTAGTTTTGGCAGTTCATATGAATGGTCTAGAAGTTGTTCTTTGTTCTTTTTTCTTAATTTAAATTAAAATTAAAAAAAGAAAGAAAGAAAAAAGAATAAGAATATGAGTTTTGAATGGTACTGAGTCAGTTGTCAGAAAATGATGTGGAAATAACAAGTAGGACAAATAATTTGAGGGGAGGAACTGTGGAGAATCAAAATTTGAGTTAGTAAGTGAGATGAGTTATTTTTATCATATAATGAGATAGTTTAATAAGAACTATGATGTGTTGCAAAGTGATCGAATAAAAGATGTAAAGTAAACATATATCATATATGTACAAAGAAATATATGCAGTTTAGTTTAATAAACCCTGGAGTGGTTGTCAGTATCAGTTTAGTTGATATTCCCTATCTCACCACAAATTATTCAGGAAAACAAAGGCCTATCAGGTTCCTGCTGCAAGGAATACCCTCCACATTAAATGGGATGCCCCAAATGATGCCATTTTTAAATTTAATGTGGATGGTTCAGTTATTTATAATGGTAGAAGTGTGTGTGGAGGTATCTTTCGTGACTCTAGGGGCATTGGAGATATGGCTTTGTTCATAATATTAGTGTTTCTTCTATTACCATTGCTGAATGCTCTGCTATCCTCAATGTTGTTCGCTTGTCTGTCAATTTGGGCCTTTCTAATGTGATTATCGAGTCTGATTCTGTGGTGGCTGCCCATTGTATGATTAATGGGGTAGCCTCATCTCATCTTTGCTCCAACTTATTAGTTGCCCAGACTTGCAGTATCCTTATGGGAAGTGATATTCATGCTGAGATTATTCATGCTTTTCGTGAGGCAAACTTTGTTGCGGATTGGCTTGCAAGTCATGCTCACTCCTTTCTTATTGGTGTGCATGATTTGCCTACTACTCCTCCTAGCTGTGTTGAACTCTTAGCGAATGATTGTAGAAGGGTTTTCTTTTCCCGTGATGTGCTTGGCTAGTTTGTCCTGATTTCGTTTATTTACCAAAAAAAAAAAACTTGTGCCTAAATCATTTATTTTGGTATATTTTCAAAAGGTAAAATTATAAATTTAATAATTTAAATATGTAATTACTATTAATTTAATCTCTTAATTATGAAATATTGATTAATATTTAACGATGAATTGATATATTCTCTTGCATTAATTACTAAAGTTTAAATTCACAATAATTTTTTGGCAAAAGAACTATTAGTGGCTCTAATGTTTGGGGTCAGTTTCAGTTATGCCCTCAACGTTTGTTTTGTGTCAGTTACTCCCCCAACGTTTCACATTGTTGTCAATTATACCCTAACCTCAATTTTTTTGGGCCAAAGTCCTATTTTGGTCCCTCAAGTTTGCTCAATGTTTCGTTTTGGTCCCTCAGCTCAAAGTCCTTCATTCATCTTCATCTTCATCACCACCACCACCATCACCATCATCAACAGTAGCAGCAACACCACCGCCATTAGCACCACCACCACCGTCGCCAAGTTTTTCCGGCGAGGTTCGTCTTCTCCAACGAACTTTTTGGCGAGATACACGACGACCTCGACAATTACGAAAACTCCTAATCCAAGGTTTTTTGACCGCCTGAGTTCAATGATAGCCTTCAATTTGCGAAAAAATGACTGGCAAGCCGCCGAAAAATTAAACAATCGCCAAAAATCATATTTCTGGTCAATTGTTCGCAAATGTAGGCCGCCATTGAACTCAGGAGGTAAAAAAACCTTGGATTAGGAGTTTTGGTAGTCATCGGAGCCGCCGTGTATGTCGCTGAAAAATTAGTTGGAGAAGACGAACCTCGCCGAAAAAGCTCGGCGGCGGTGGTGGTGGTGCTGACAGCGGTGGTGTTGTTGCTGCTAATGGTGGTGGTGGTGGTGGTGGTGATGAATGAAGGACTTGATGGAGATTGTGCCCTAGGGTCAATCATCCTTTAGATATGTTGGGAACATATCAATTAATTTATGGAGATAAATTAATGGTTATCATATTATTAGCATGTTTACTATGATAACAGTCCATGATTAATTATGAGATAATTAATCTAAACAGTCCCTGGTCGCTCATTCGAGTGGGAACTTGAATTGAACCAAGACCAACATGACCTCGGTGCATGGAGATGCACGCACTAGATGCTGGGACGAGAGTCATGGTGCAATTATGTAAGAGTTACAAATTGCTGGACCGACCCGGAGAGTTCCGCATGGGTTCAGTCATTAGCTGGTCTCTCCTGTACAATCTGTCATGATGCCCTTAGACCTGAGGTCTTGACTATTCCGGCATTACAGTTGTCAAGCTTTGGCTTAGTCTAACGTTATCCGTAACAGGGTAGCCATAAGGGCTGAGTACGGGTTTGGTTGATTGTCGTGCTGAGGAATGTGGTTGACCAAGATGGAATTTTGTCCCTCATAGAGATGGGAGATATTTAACTGGGCCCCTCGACGAGTCTGTCCAAGGGAATGTGTGGCCACACTGGATATTGGGACTTACTCAGGAGATCGAGAAAGTTGAGGTTTGGATTTTGGATGACTTTCCCATGCCTGATCCTTACCGAAATATCGTAGGACAAAAAGGGATCTGCACATGATCGTACTAAGGTTAAGTCGTTTAGGGGTTAAACGATAACTCACGTGTTTTGGGTAGTCGTGATGGCTTGCTAGAGTCCGCTCTCGACTTGTAAGTCATGAGATGATTTACTGCCAACTTCACGTGGGGCCTGCTGGGTCACACACGAGCAGGAACCAGATGCCAAGCTGGAACACGAGTTAACCCTAATTCGTGGGTCACATTTGTGACACCGTTTGAGACATAACTTATTGTGGGACATAAAGTCTTGTCTTGAATTAATTATCTACAGATATATTATATTTAGATTTGTGAGACAAATATATATATATATATATGATAATTGTTAAATAGATAATTGGATTAGGCTATTTACAATTATATTCCTATTTATAATATTAGGGGAATTATAAATTAGATAATTTTCCTAAGAGTTAGGAAATTATTAATTTATTAAATTCACTAATATTAGGACTAAATAGGATGAGGTTGGCGCCTCATATATACAAGGAATTTAATTAATAAAAATGTTTTATTAATTAAAGTCATGGCTTGAAATTTGAAATTCAAATGAGATTTGATCTAGATTTCAAATGGATGAATTAAATATATTAAAGTAATATTTTAATTCATGACTTATAGGGCAAGTCGAAATTTTAGGTCCAATTGGATTTAAATATTAATGTAATATTTTAATTCAATTATCTAGAGTTTGAGACTTGGTGAGATTGACTTAAAGATATTCTGGGAATTCTTTAATTCAATATTGTTGGAAAATAACAAATTAGTTATAACTATCTAAGAGTTAGTTAGTTATTTTAATTTATTAAATTCCACCAAAAATAGGGGAAGATAGGCGCATGGAGGGAGAGAGAGATTTGGGAAGATTTGATCTTCCAAATTGATTCTCCAAGATTGCATTTTGATTCCAATTTTAATATTAAGGTAATATTTTAAATTGGAAATCAAGTCCTAAAATTGTGATATTAAGATATCATAATATTATGGTTTGATAATTATATGATTTTAGGCCTTCCTAAAATTATAATTATCAAAGTCCCCAAACCCTATAAATAGGCAAGCCATAAGTCGACTTAGCCATGCCAATTCTAGAGAGAGAAAAATTTCGATTTTGATCTAAGTCTAGAGAGAGAATTCACAAACTTGAGAATTGGATTCTTGAGAGTGAAATCACAAAAGGGTGAGAGTCTCATGCACATAAGAAAAGTCGACTAGCCTAGTTTTTCCTTAGAGAGAAAATTCGATTTTCTCTTGGTGAGGAGAGAGAAAGAAAATCGCATCCTAGCTTTCCTAGAGAGAGAAAGTGGCGCAATATTAAGAGTTAATATTGTGAGCCAAGGTTGTGTGGGATCAAGAAGTGTTCTTGATCAAGGCGCCATCAAGTTCTTGGAGATTCAAGAAGAGTTCTTGAATTAAAAGAACACCCGTAGATAAAGGTTCCGGATTCACTTGAGAAGTGAAGGAGGCTAGCACCTAGGCATCTCCAAACTGTTCGTGTGGATTACCGGCGGAGGAAGGACGCGTCAAGTGGACTTCTTGGGAACGCCCCGTTCAACTAAAGCGATTGAAACTCTGAGGTATACCACTTAACCAAAAGTTTTAAATTCAGCTAGCGGATCCGTTCGGGAATTCTTGGACCTGGGCGTTTATTGTTTCTTTAAATTTTTAATTTTACATGCTTCCGCTGCCTTAGGCGCCCTTGAATTCCCAACAGTGGTATCAGAGCCACGCTAGTTCTTGGATTTAAAACTGTTTGTTTGTACATGAGATGTATGAAGTTTGTGTGTTTACCGCTTTCAATCACTGTTTTAGTTTTACAAAATTCACCGAACAATTTTGGCTTAAGTCGATTTTTATAATCAAAGTGCAAAATTATGTATGAGATACATAAATAAATCAATGAGATTGATTTGGATAATTTTCTTGAATATTAAGGCCTAAGTCGAAATCTTTGTATAATTATAATTAAAAGTGTTTTAATTATAATATTATAAAGATGGTTTAAATTTATTAAAATTTGGAATTTTATAAATTTTGGGTCAATAATTCGAAATTCTTGAATTAGATTCTTGAATTTTATAATTATTGATAATAGGCCTAAATTTCAAGAAAAGGCATGTTAAAATTGCACAACCCTAAAATTAAACACAATTTTAAAAGAGTTTTAAATATGTGTGTTTAGTTACCGTGTTTGACATTTTTATATGAATTGTTCATATTTGAATGTGTGGTGTTGGATATGGCTCTAGGAGGTTTATTTTGGTAAATACGGCCTGCGTGTCGTCTCCCTCTACTCTTATGTAATTTTACTTTCTGTTTATACCTCAATGCAACTGGGGTTTATTCACTTGTAATTTTATTTTTCTTTTAGAAAAGTTCTCTCATTGGCTTGGGAGAATTCTAGGGTAGATGAGCCATATCTAAACACGGTGTGTTGCATTGCATTTAGATGTATGAGATGCGCTAGATGTATGCTTAGGTGCGATTTTAACATGCTTTAATCAAACAATGCGCTATAGCCACGTATACGATACGAGCGTGGGATTTGTATGAGATACAAAATCCAAACACATGTTTATATGTATGAGATACATGGGGAAAATAAACATGGTTGCATGACTCGTTTAATTTTAAAAGGGTTTTAGAATTAAACAACTAAATCGGAATATTTTAAATAAAATCAAACTCTTTTAGAAAATCTTAAGTCGTAATGCCATCGCTAAAACACCCTGTCAAAATCTTGTTCATCGTGGAGCGGTGATCGCCTCCGCGACACGTATCTGCCTTGACCTTGAGGAGACACGGGTGAATGGGATTTTCAATATAACGCCTATTGAAATCTTGGTTCTTTGGATACGGTGATCGCCTCCGCGACACGTATAGCAGTTGGGCCTTGATGATATAGGGTTGGGCCTTCGCCTCGTTATCTTGAATTTAGCCATTCACATGTTTTACCGTGTGACTTAATGGGGTTATCAAAACGGTTTTGGACCTCAAGGCATTAGATGGGATAAACATGCCATAATAAGTATCATAAGATGATACAGTCCCATAAGGATCTAAGAGTCACATGAGATGTGATTGGTAAGAGTTACCTACCTAAATAACCAAAAGGTGCATGATCGCCTCCGCGACGGTAAATTTTGGTGAAATATGGATCTTAGCCACTAATAATAAATTTCACTGAGTTTTATAAAATAGTGGAAGTATTTTATCTGCTAATAAATTTTTCATATCTTTAAAATTGTAGAATCAAAAATGGCAAACGATAGTTCATCATTTTCACTGCGACCTATCCTTGAGAAGGATAAGCTGACCAGAACAAACTTCCTCGATTGGTTTCGTAATCTGAGAATAGTTCTCACCCAAGAGAGGAGGCTCTATGTTCTGGACAGGCCTATTCCCAATGAGCCTGCCAAGGGCGCTCCAGGAGCAGAGTGGAGGGCTTGGGAGAAGCACTTCGATGACTCGCTGGAGGTCTCTTGTCTGATGGTAGACACAATGATCCCTGAGCTGCATGAGGGCTTGGATCAATTGATGGCATATGAGATGATAACTCGTCTCAAGGAAATGTTTAGCTACCAACTCAGACAAGATAGATATGAGACCAACAAAGCTCTCATGTCTTGCAAAATGGCTGAAGGTGAATCTGTCCATTACCATGTCATGAGGATGAGAGGGTATATAGATCACCTTGATAGGCTGGGTTTTCCTATTCCACAAGAGTTTGCCACTGGTGTAATCCTGTGCTCACTGCCTAAGAGCTATGACCCGTTCATTAAAAGCTTCTTAAGGAGAGGAACAGAGAAAACAGTTTCTGAGTTGCATGGGATGCTCAAGTCTGTTGAGGCATCCATGATTCAGAAAAGGGAAAGGAAGTTGAAGGGCAAAGAAAAGAGAAAGGGAATCGAGCTGGATGGTGAGACCAAGCCAGAGGACGACCCTCAATCTCCTGCCAAGAAGGCAAAGCCCTCAGAGGAAGTATTCTGTTCTTTCTGTCAAGTGTCAGGACACGCGATGAGAAAGTGCAAATACTACTGGGAAGATCAAAAGAAGCAGAAGTGCGTTAAAGCCTCTACTTCAGGTATCTATGTTATAAAGTGTTCTGTTTTTCTACTTAAATCACTTGAGTATTGGATACACATGTGATTCTCACATTTGATGTGCAGGGTCTTCAGAGACGGTAGAAAGCAAGGACGGAAGCGAGATGGACCTAGATGTGGACAATGGAGCAAATGTTGCTGCCGTTGCTACTGAAGGAACAAGCGAGCTTGGATCGCCCTCTATGGGCTAGTTTTGTTATTATTCTTTGAATGTTTAAACATTGGTTTTTCTCCTTATTAGATAAGGTAGATTTTTGTGTAAACATTAAAGAATGGTTTCTATTTTAAATAAATGTTTATTTGCTTATATGATTTGCAAAGGTACTCATTATATTTAAACTAGAACAAATAACAATATTTATAACATCGATACAAACTTTTGGCAATTGTTGTTTAGGCCATACAAACAAGAACCACCTTGAAGCTTCATGATTTGGAATCATGTGATGCTTGCAAGCCTTGTTTAAAATGGAAAGATAACAAGAGGTTTTTCCTTTATAGTAAAGGAAAGTCTAACTTAGTGGAGATCATACATGGTTGATGTATGTAGACCCATAAGTGTTTAAGCTAAAAGTAATAAGCTCTCACTAAATGCTTCAAAGGTTAGATCTACGGCTATCCTTTGAAACACAAGTTAGAGTTCTTTGAAATAGAGATTTCAAAACGAAGTAGAAAATTAACTAGACAACAAAATCTGGAACCTTCGATTGGATCAAAGGACTAGGATTTGAGTCAAAAACTTTGCTAAACGTCTTAGAAGCTGTGAGAGAGTCTCACAACTCACTCTTCGTTAAGACCCCATGGTGGATGGTGTTTTAAGAAAAGATGTCAAACCCTATTAGATAAGGTTTGATCTAAGATAATTGATCTTATACCAACCTCAAGGGGTGTGCTCTAGAAGCTGTTGACTTCACACTAAGCCGTTTCGTCTGGAGAACACCATATGAGATATGGAATGAAAGGAGTCTCTTAATGTCTCGTTACGAGTTTGTTGGATACCCTAAGAAGGGATATCAAGTCTACTACCCATCTGACCACAAAGAGTTTGTAGTCAGAGGAGGATACCTTTTAGAAAGGGATTCGTTGTTTCCAAAAGAAACAGTGGGAGTAAAATGAATCTTGAAGAGTTCAAGATCCACAAAACAAATCAGAGGCACAGACGAAAACTAGAGAAGATCCGCAAGAGTTGTGGAAGCTACTCTAAAACATAAGGACAACGAAGTTCTGACAGAACACGTTCTCAATTTCAAAGATGGGGATCTTTGGTCATTGAGAGCAGGGATGTGTTGCTCTAGGAGCGTGGTGAGCCCGCCACCTGTCAAGAATCTTTAATCTTTGTTTTGATGAAAGCACCAAAGGAGTTTGGCTTCATGCAAAACCTAGATGGATCCTATGTTTACAAGAAGGTTAGTGGGAGCACAATTGCAATCATGGTGCTGTATGTCATACACATATAGCTAGTTGAAAGCTGCATTACTATCTTGAAGATTGTGAATCTTGGATAGATTAATCATTTTCAATGAAGGATAAGAAGCTGGGATCTATGAGATAGTTCTCGGAGGAGCTTCTTAGAATTGAGTCAAGAAGTACATTCTTGAATAAGATACTGAAGAGTTCAGTATGAGAGACTTCAAGAAGGGATTCATGGTGATGAATCAAAGGGATTAGTCTTTTGCAAAAATCAATGTTTCCTGAAACACATGTTGAGTAAAGACACATGAGTGGCATCCCGTGTGCTTTGGCAATAGGATCCATCGTGTTGTACTGGACTCAATATGTCGTTTGCCCTATATATGATACGCTGTAACCCTGTTGAGGTTCACTGGAAAGCTATCATTAAAGTCCTTAGTACTTGAGAAGCACTAAAGACAAATTCTTGGTATATGGAAGAATTAATGTGTAAGGTGGTTACACAAGAAGCCCATTATTCGAACCAGCCAAGATTAATCGCAGTAACGAGAATGTATTCCCTGAACAGTAGAGATCGTAAGTTGGAATGGTTCCAAGCGGAATGCGATCGCTGATTCTACAAGAATGGGTTAGTCACGTGGGGACGCAGACTGTAAAAACTAATGTCTGAAGTATGCTCAAAGGTCATCCTGGAGAGACAGGAAGACGCCTAAGCGGGAAAGATTTTCCCCACTGACATTCCGACAGTGATGTACTCAGACAAGATCACCTCAAGATGGTGATACTAAGATATGTAAAAGTAGCAGTCGAGGATTCTGCCAGTCCTCTTGCTAAACCCCACCACAGGTTTACATGAAAACATGTAACGTCAATTGGGAATTAGACGCACATTAATGGATGTTTCTAAGAGTTAGAAACAGTTTGATTAATGATTGTACCTAGTGCAAGTGGGAGTTTGATGGAGATTGTGCCCTAGGGTCAATCATCCTATAGATATGTTGGGAACATATCAATTAATTTATGGAGATAAATTAATGGTTATCATATTATTAGCATGTTTACTATGATAACAGTCCATGATTAATTATGAGATAGTTAATCTAAACTGTCCCTGGTCGCTCATTCGAGTGGGAACTTGAATTGAACCAAGACCAGCATGACCTCGGTGCATGGAGATGCACGCACTAGATGCTGGGACGAGAGTCATGGTGCAATTATGTAAGAGTTACAAGTTGCTGGACCGACCCGGAGAGTTCTGCATGGGTTCAGTCATTAGCTGGTCTCTCCTGTACAATCTGTCATGATGCCCTTAGACCTGAGGTCTTGACTATTCCGGCATTACAGTTGTCAAGCTTTGGCTTAGTCTAACGTTATCCGTAACAGGGTAGCCATAAGGGCTGAGTACGGGTTTGGTTGATTGTCGTGCTGAGGAATGTGGTTGACCAAGATGGAATTTTGTCCCTCATAGAGATGGGAGATATTTAACTGGGCCCCTCGACGAGTCTGTCCAAGGGAATGTGTGGCCACACTGGATATTGGGACTTACTCAGGAGATCGAGAAAGTTGAGGTTTGGATTTTGGATGACATTCCCATGCCTGATCCTTACCGAAATATCGTAGGACAAAAAGGGATCTGAACATGATAGTACTAAGGTTAAGTCGTTTAGGGGTTAAAACGATAACTCACGTGTTTTGGGTAGTCGTGATGGCTTGCTAGAGTCCGCTCTCGACTTGTAAGTCATGAGATGATTTACTGCCAACTTCACGTGGGGCCTGCTGGGTCACACACGAGCAGGAACCAGATGCCAAGCTGGGACACGAGTTAACCCTAATTCGTGGGTCACATTTGTGACACCGTTTGAGACATAACTTATTGTGGGACATAAAGTCTTGTCTTGAATTAATTATCTACAGATATATTATATTTAGATTTGTGAGACAAATATATATATATATATATGATAATTGTTAAATAGATAATTGGATTAGGCTATTTACAATTATATTCCTATTTATAATATTAGGGGAATTATAAATTAGATAATGTTCCTAAGAGTTAGGAAATTATTAATTTATTAAATTCACTAATATTAGGACTAAATAGGATGAGGTTGGCGCCTCATATTTACAAGGAATTTAATTAATAAAAATGTTTTATTAATTAAACTCATGGCTTGAAATTTGAAATTCAAATGAGATTTGATCTAGATTTCAAATGGATGAATTAAATATATAAAGTAATATTTTAATTCATAATTATAGGGGCAAGTCGAAATCCTAGTCCAATTGGATTTAAATATTAATGTAATATTTTAATTCAATTATCTAGAGTTTGAGACTTGGTGAGATTGATTTAAAGATATTGTGGCAATTCTTTAATTCAATATTGTTGGAAAAATAAATTAGTTATAACTATCTAAGAGTTAGTTAGTTATTTTTGATTTATTAAAATTCAACAAAATATTAGGGGAGGTTGGCGCATGGAAGAAGAGAGAGATTTGGGAAGATTTGATCTTCCAAATTGATTCTCCAAGATTGCATTTTGATTCCAATTTTAATATTAAGGTAATATTTTAAATTGGAAACCAACTCATAAAATCTTGATATTAAGATATCATAATCTTATGGTTTGATAATTATATGATTTTAGGGTTTCCTAAAATCATAATTATCAAAGTCCCCAAACCCTATAAATAGGAAGCCATAAAGTCGACTTTGAGAAGAGACTTAGAAAAGAATTGGATTCTTTGATAAGTGAGAGATAACACACAAGAATTGGATTCTTGAGAGTGAAATCACAAAAGGGTGAGAGCCTCATGCACATAGAAAAGTCGACTTAGCCTAGTTCTTCTTAGAAGGAAAAATTCGATTTTTCCCTTTGGTGAGAAGAGAGAGAAAATCACATCCTTGCTTTCCTAGAGAGAGAAAGTGGCGCACAATATTAAGAGTTAATATTGTGCGACAAGGTTGTGTGGGATCAAGAAGAGTTCTTGATCAAGGCGCCAAATTAAAGAGTTCTTGATAATTCAAGAAGAGTTCTTGAATTAAAGAACACCCGTAGATAAAGGTTCCGGATTCACTTGAGAAGTGAAGGAGGCTAGCACCTAGGCATCTCCAAACTGTTCGTGTGGATTACCGGCGGATGAAGGACGCGTTACGTGGACTTCTTGGGAACGCCCCGTTCAACTAAACGATTGAAACTCGTGAGGTATACCACTTGACCAAAAGTTTTAAATTCAGCTAGCGGATCCGTTCGGGAATTCTTGGACCTGGACGTTTAAAGTTTTTTTTTTATTTTACTGTTTTTCATGCTTCCGCTGCCTTAAGCGCCCTTGAATTCCCAACAGGACTTTGAGCTGAAGGACCAAAACGGAACTTTGAACAAACTTGAGGGACCAAAATAGGACTTTAACCCAAAAAAAATTGAGGTTATTAAGGCATAATTGACAACAATTTAAAACATTGGGGGTATAACTGACATAAAACAAACGTTGGGGGGCATAACTGAAACTGACCCCAAACTTTAGGAGCACCAACAGGTCTTTTCCCTATTTTTTTTTTTCCCAAAACCTCATTTTGGTCTCTAATATTTACCTTAAATTTAGTTTTGGTCCCTAATATTTTTTTGTTCTGTTTTAGTCCTTAAAGTTTCCCTAAAGTTTCATTTTAGTACTTAATAAGTTTTACAATTGATCTCTAACCACTAAATGTACTCATATTTATCTCATTTTCAAGTTTGAATGTGACAAAACCAGAATTACGAGATTCTTTTGACGAGTTTTTTCTCTATCTAGTTAGGGTTGTTGACAGACGCCGAGGTCAAATCTAACTTAAAATCATACCCAAAAGTATATTACTCGTTTTATTAAGTTGGTCATATCTCTCTAATTTCAAGTAGGAATGTGACTAAGGATGATCATGGGTAGGGTACTATTATCACCAAACCCGGATGTGAGCGGGTATCAAAATCAATCATCATACTCATACCCGTTGGGTAGTCTAATTTGCATACCCGGACCCGGATGTGAGCGGGTATCAAAATCAATCATCATACTCATACCCATTAGGTAGGCTAATCCGTATAACCGACCCCGAACCTAAAAAAGTCTTAAAATAAATTATTTTTTATTAATATAAAACTTATATTCATCCAATTTTTTACATCTGTAACTACTAAAAGTAAATCATAAATAGGAATGTATTAAAAAAATATTTCAATAACCAAGCTTGGTTGGCCTAGTGGTCGAGCTCACTAGGTCACTTAAGCAAGGTCGGGAGTTCGAATCCCGCCTTGTGTATGCAGCAACCAATTGGCCAGTGGCAGACCCTTAAATGGAGCACCGATCTGAGGAGGATTAGTCCTTGGCCTGTCAGGCTGAGGGATACCTTGGGAAACCAAAAAAAAAATATTTCAATATTTATGAAACATTTAATATTTTTTCAATAAAAAGTTTTAAAGTATTATATTTTTAACATATAAAAATAAATATTTATTATTATTGATAGGGTACGGGTAGGGTACCACAATACTTGGACCCAAACCCATTGTCCAGACCCATAGGATAAAATTTCAGGATCCTCATTAAATCTGGGTATTTTAATCATTCTTAAATGTGACGAAATCAAAGCCATGAACTACTTTTTTGGCGAGTTTTTTTTTTCTCAATTAGGGATATCAGTAAATAAAGTCAAATAGTACTCTAAATTTAGGTTTAGTTAAAATATCAATACCATATTACTGATTCGACAAATTGAACCAATTAACTCAAGACCCAAGGTCTTTCCAATTCACTCACCGGTCCGATTTTTACAAACATGATCATATATACAATTCTCTCTATCCGTTAACACATTATATATCTATTTAAATAATTTTCGTTTAAAAAACTTCATTTACTCATTTGATGTCCAAATACATATTACTATTAAAGCAATTATATTTATTTTCTACTATTCACTTTTAAAAATAAGTAAAGTTCTGAAAATCACTTGTTCCAAGAAGTTTAACAATCTCAAATAAATCCTAGATCTACAGTGACTCAGTCGAGTCTCTATGTCTTTATCTTCCTAGCTACTTTTCAAAAATTTTGTTTGTTTTAACTTCCCCATTAATTATTTGTACTTTGTAGCACTCAGCTCCCCACATTGTTACCTATAATATTTAGGGTTAGTAGAATTAAGGTTTCGAAATTTATAAGAAAATGTGAAGTAGCTAGCCGAAGTCTCTGACTGTGAAAAATAACTATAACGGGAATGTACCACCGACCTAACTAGCATATATATACCTGTTGTGTTGACCTGACAATTTATATGATTTGAAGAAGTTTTTATTATTATGCTAAGTTTCTTCCTATAAAATTACTGATTAATTATAATCAACATATATTTCTTCTATAAAGAATATAGAAAAGAAAGAAAGAAAAATTAAGGAAATGATAATGTGAGGTTGGGATATTATACTATAAAGCGTGGGCACTTCGATCATTTTGAGGGTGTGTTACTATCTAGGACGATACCTATACATATGACACATATTCATAAATTTCATAATATAAAATTATTTTTTTTTATGATTTTAACATGACAAACAATCGAAAATAATGACATATAGGACATATATTATGAAAAATATTATAATTTTTAAAGTTTTTATTAAAATTAACGAATTCTTAGTTGTTTATATATAAAAATATGACGTGTCATCACTCGTGTCATGTAATTTGAAGAATTTGGCGTGTCGATATATCCGTGTCTATGTCAATGTCCTTGCTTCATATATAGATATTATATATATATATATATATATTGTTAATGTCTTTTTTTTTTACTTTTTATGTAATTTTTAGTTTGATTAAATAATTTTAATAAAAAATTTATCTGATAATGCTTTATTATATTAGCCCTAAAAAATTATTTACATGACAAATTAAAATATTAAGGACTATAAGTTAAACATTTAAAAGGTATAAAAAGTTTTTTTATAAAAAGACACTAGAGACTAATTTTAAAAATTTAGGTAAAGTGTTGTTGTGATTTAAATGAAGTCAGTGAGCAGTTGCCGTTAAAATTTGGTTAATAAAATTTGTGTTCTAAAGTGATCAATAATTTAAACATATAAAGTATAGTTATATATTAATTCAATTACTTTGAATTTACTAAAAAAGGAAATGATGACAGCATAATAATCACAATCAAGCAGGGGTAGAAGCATATGAATTCAACTTTATTTGAATCATACACAATAATTTACCTACTATTTTAGACGAAACAATAACAAAAATTGCATAGCTCGTACATGTTTTGGCATATAGGGTTAAGAATATGATGGAGTAAGTAAACTACTACTTAACATAATCTAGGGGCATGCAATAATTGTATAGAAATAATAAGAGAAAACCTACGACTTGGTGACTCCTTTTTCGCACTTTTAACTATTTAGTCCATGCATATTTTTAAATAGACTATTTAGTACCTCAAAAATAATAGTCAACTCGTTTGTGCCTGTAACATATCTCCATTACTGACACTAATGACCTAGCCGTTAAGTGCACATGTGACAAGTTAGATGCAACATATTTAACTATTTGGGACCACCATTAGGATTTGAGATTTGGGAATGCTTCAATATAATAGTTTATGCCTTATGAAACCTTCATGTGTGATACAAATATTTGCGTCTAACTCAATTTTAGGCCGGTTTAATTATGTTTGTTATTCCGGTTCGGTTGGTTTAGGTGACTGGGATGCCAAAGCTGCATTTAATGGTGCCTACTGTCATGTAAACATTTAACGTCCACGTCATCAAATAATTTAACGGATTCTAAACTGAGGGATTAAATAGTTGACAAATATAATAAATGAGGGACTGAGTAGTCTACTTCAATAAATGAGGAACCAAATCGTTGACTCAGTAAAAAAGAGGGACCAAGTCGTATGTTTCCTCAAATAATAAAGAGTTGTACTTTAGTGATGCATAAATGATTAAATGTTCTGTAATAAAATTTTAAAATTTAAATATGCATTACATTATAAGTAATTATAAATATTTAGATATGGTGTATCGATAATTTAAAATTTGAGGGAATGAATGTAGAAAAGAATAGAATCAGAAAAATAAAAAATTAGTAATCAGCTTGGAGAAACAAAATTCAATAAAAAAAATTAGTAAAAAACACTTTTAGTTTAAAACAACACAAAATTTGCTCATTTCTAGTAATATTCTCAAATAGGCTTTGAATATAAGTCGTGATTTAGTTGATATATTAAGTATGTGAGAAAGATTTTGAGTTCCATTATTATATATAACACCCAAAGAGAAGTGAGAAACATTAATTATAATTAAATCTCAAATCAGATTAAGGGCATGTTTGGGATTGACTTAGATATCTACTACATCACATTAATCTTAATAGATTCTACTAGACATGGCAATTTTCCCCACAAACAAGGATCTTTGTGGGTATTGCCCTGTGGGATCCCCTGGGGAAAAATTCCTCGCGGGAATAGGGATGAGAGTAAATTTTATCTTGAAGACAGTTTGATGACGAGGATAGGGAGTCCCTGCCCCGCAGGGTCCCCATCTCCGAAAAAATTATATAAAAATATTTTAGGATATTATTATAATTATTTAAATAATTTTTATCCTTTAAATTTAAATTTTAAGATCAATTTTCAGCTCTTAGATAAATTAAATTTAACCCCTTAAATATATAATAACTTAAAATTTTCGACCCTTAGATCAATTTTTAGTCTTTCTTCTCAATTTTCTCGAATTTTATATACTTTTTATTGTATTTTGTTGTAATTGGAGTTTTTTGTATTGTGCTTCGAATGAAATTTTATAATTCAAACTAAATTATTTATTGGATTATGTTTTTAATCAATTAAAAATAGACATATTATTTTTTTAAAAAAATATTGCAGGGATCCCTGTGGGGAGTCGAGGAATGGGGATGGGTCCCTGGATTATGTTTTTAACAAATTTTGCAAACAATTACATATTGACCCCAGCAAAATTTTCAAAAAATTACAAATAGGTCCCTGGATACATATTATCTAGGGACTAAAATGAAAACTTTAAAAAAAAAAAATTGGGGTCAATATGTAATTTTTGCAAAATTTGTTATGGTTAAAATTCCAAAATAGCTCCAAATGGTACCAAAGTGTTAATGGAGAATACCACAGGGTACCAAAATGTTAGGTTTCAAACTACATGATACCAAAGTAAAATAGGGTCAAACCATAAGGTACCAAAATGTAATTTACCCTTATATTAAATACTCAATTAATAATAAGCCCTTGATCAAATATCTATAGTTACATATATACTAATACAAATACGAAAACAAAATTTCAGGTAAAATAATAAGTTTTACTACCCTTTATTATTTATATTTACAATTTTTTTTGTTCATCTGTTATTTCTTACAAAATTTCACTATCTTCATTCTCATCTCACCTTTTTCTTTGTTAATTTTCTAATTTATTACACTTACATCTATTAAAAATTTCTATTTATGCTTTGGTCACAATTTTTTATTGTTGTATAAAAGATAATAACAATTATTTTATTCATTTAGACATATTATTATAAAATTTAAATATTTAATTATTGTTTCTTTGTCATATATAATAACATAAAAGATTACTTAGATGATGATTAAAAAATTGATATTTCTTATATTTTTTTAGTTAATTATTTTTTATTATTAAAATTAATTGAGAAAATTTACTTTTTGCTCCCTCTAAGTTTCATTTTATTATATAATAATCCTATTTACTTGTGATCGCTTTTTTATTTTATTAAAGTGGAAAAATTAATAACAAGTATATTATTAATTTACATATATTATCACAAAATTTATAAATATCTGATTATTTTTTATAAGTTTATGATGAAACCTAAAAATCAATCACTGATCAAATTTGAGTATCTCTACAAGATAGACCTTCTTTTTCATAGAAAGTAATGTAAAAAAGTTATTCCCAAAATTTACCTTTTGCTCTATTTATTTGTACCAACTAAGTNTTATCTAGTGTATAAAATTACTAAAATTATTTATCAATTTTTTAAAAATTATTTGTCATTATCTAATTATTTTAAGAGAAAACTTACAATTTGGTTTCTAAATTTATATCTAGTCAACGAATCAATCCCTGAAAAATCAAAATATACGATTTGGTCCCTAAAATATCGCACTTGTCAATAATTTTGTCCATGGATTCGAACCAATTTTGTACTTTTTTGTCCCTAAATTTGTATCAATTTTTTACATTTTGATCCCTAAATTTGTCTTGAATTTATATTTTTTCGTCATTGAATTTGACATAATTAAGGACCAAATCATTAATGACTGTGATTTTTCAGTGACCAAGACATTTATTTTGCTTATTCATGGACTGATTCATTGAATCAATATAAATTCAAGGACCAAATATTATATTTTTTATAATTTTAATATCATTTAATATTTGGTCCCTACATAAGTTAAAGTCATTAACTAAAAAGCATCTCACCCCTGCTTTTCAATAAAATACTCCCAAGTCCCAACACAAACTCCTCCATATTTTAAGGCAATACCAAACACAAGACTATAAAAGACTCATTTACATTGTATTCAATTTAGGTAAAAGTGCTAATTCGGTTTCTTCTCTTTTGGTCATGTTGCAAATCAGGCCCTTATTTATTTATTTATTTATTTTTTTGCATATTTGGTTACTAATCTTTTGGTCAAGTTGCAAATCAGGCCCTTATCCTTTTAATTTGTTGCAGATTTAGTCTCCTATCTTTTGGACATGTTGTAGATATGGTCTCATATCTTTGTAAAAGGTTCAACCATTAATCTCACCTTAAGTTTCGTCCATCTTTCTTGTTAAGTGTGACGTGGACAGTTGACATGTGGTACCAACATTACAAAAAAGAAAGAAAGATATGAGACCAAAATTGCAACTTACTCCAAAGATAAGGGACCAAAATCGCAACTTACCCTAAAGACAAAGGACTAAAATCTCCTCGAAGTTTGCTGTCCACGTCATACATAAAGGAGGGAGATTTACGGAATTTAGGGTGGGACTAACGATAGAACATTTTGCAAATATATGTTTGCAACCTGACCAAAAGATATCAAATCTGCACCAAAAAAAGATAATAGCTTGATTTGTAACTTGACCAAAAGATAATAAGAAACCAAATCTTTCAAAATAAAAAAATAATAATAAAAAGATAAGGATCTAACTCACAATCTGACCAAAAGATAATTGACCAAATTTGCACTTTGGCCTTCAGTTTATCATAAAGTAATACTAAACATATCATCGCTTTCCATTAAAGTAATTTTTCACTTTTATCCCGGTATAATTTTAAGGCAAAAGCACCTTTGTTACCCCTAAATTATGAGGTAAGTCTCAGTTGCACTCTTAAATTTTTTTTTTTGTCAATTGTACCTCTAAAGTTTCACATTTGTCTCGATTGTACCCAAGACCTTATGCTGTATAATTAATCGATAATGGTAAATATTGATGTCATGCTAACCTCTACATTTTTCGGAGGTACAATTGACACAAAATGTTAAAATTTAGAATATTAATTGGCACGTACAAGAAACTTTAGGGGTACAATTGACATCAAAATATGTCTACTTTTCATTAACGATTTAGATGACATTAAACATGTGGGTACAATGTGAGACCAATGTAAAATCTTAAGAATATAATTGATAACAAAAAATTTTTAAGATTACAAATAAGACTTAGCCCGAGGTAAATCTTAAAATATTCATACAATTCTTTTTACTTACCACAATCATCTCATATCCTTTTAAATAATTTCAGATTTTATAAATCACTTAAAAAACAAATTACTCAAACACTGCACATTCCATTATCAAAACACTATTTATAAATCACATTAGCACTATTTTTAAAAGCAATCCAATTTGCTAAATCTCATTGCATCAACAAAAGCAATCCCAAATAAATCCTAAACCGTCCATGTTAATAAAGTTTAGATACCATGCAAATTATGTGCAAATCAATTATTGCTTATTGGAAACTTTAGTGACTATACCAATCCAAACAAAGTGGGCCCTAAAGCAAAGTCAAAACATAAGAAAAATCATAAACTAGATGTGTCGTACGTTTTGTTCTGGGAAAGTCAAAATCTAATAAGCCATATAAAGGCCTGTTTGGAGTCCTATAATTCCAATCTCATCTTATTCAAATATTATCTCATCTTAGAATTAAATGAACAGTCATGGTTAGGGGTTTTTTTGAACCTCCATCTCATCTTATCTCATCCACATCATCATCTCATTCACAACATCATCTCATTTTCTCTTACAATTACTAATTTATCCCTACTTATACACCTATAATTACCTATACTTTAATACAAATATAAAAAAAAAAAGAACTAGACAAAATAGTAATTTTACATACCCTCATTTATTACACTTATAATTTTCTCTCTCTATCTATCATTTCTTATCATTTTTTTTCTCTTTTCCACTCACACACTTTTTTCTCTTTCTCTCTTTCACACACACATACACCTCTTTCTCTTTCACACGCCCCACACACACTCTTATTTATTTATATATATATATATATATAGAATTTATATTAATTTAATCAAACAAAAAATTTACAATATTATTATTTTTTTAGTTGCAATATTCCTCATTCTTCAATCATATTTGTCTCTTATATTATTAAACGAAATTTACCAATGCATGAAGATTTATTCCTAGACTAACAAGTACCTAGATCGCATTCATTGTAGAAAAATTATCAGAATAAATCATCATTTCTTGTTAAATTTAGCAATGATTTGACGAATTGAAGTTGGAATTTCAACATGTTTTAAAACATTAAGAAGTTTGTATTTAAAAAATAAAAATAAAACTTAGACCAAAATAAAATTTTATCCAAATATATAAAACTAAAATTTGGCTTAAATCTTTCTATTATTTAAAATACAATAAAAACAAAACTTTCATTATATTTATATAAGGTTAAAATTTTATTTTAATCCTTTATATTTCGGATAGATTTCATTATAATATTTTATGCTTCATTTGTTCTATTTTTAATCCTATATATATGATAAATCTTTAAAGTTGGTCTAATGCTTATTTTTATTAATATTTTTCATTAAATATTGATGAGTTATAATGCTAAGATGGATAAAATTTTAAGAAAAAAAATCTCTAATATGACATCAAGGTGACTCTATATCCTCGTCTCTCTTCATGAGGCTGGTTTGTAAGAAAAAGTTTGAATATCTATGAAAATATGGCACTTCATTTTGCTAGTGTCACTATAACACTCATACAAGACATATTTAATATAAATTTTAAAATATAAAATTATTTTTTTGTAATTTTTACATGACAAATAATAGAAAATAATGACAGATATGTCATAAACGTATATTGTAATTTTTAAAATTTTCATCAAGATTTATAAATAGTTAATTGTCTATATATATAAATATATAATTTGTTGTGTCACTTCTATAGATTTTTTTTTAAAATTTTAAACCTATATATATTAATATAAGTTGAATCTATGGAAAAATATAATGAATTTTACATCAACATAAAAAAGACAATTTTAATATATTTATTAACTTAAAAAAATAAATATAGTTAAAACTAAATGTCAAAAACACTTATGGTATCCCCAAACAATGGGACAAGTCGCAAGTGTATCCCTAAATATTTTTTTTGTGGTTAAATATATTTCAAAATTTTCATCTTTGATTTAATTATATCACAATATTTAACACCATCTAAATCACTAGCCAAAAATGATGATGTCATGTTGATGTTAATATTTTGATGGTATAATTGATACAAAATTTAAAAATTTTAGAGTACAAATTGGTCGGAGTAACATTGGAGATCATCCATAACTTTTTGCTTTCTTAAGAATAAGTTAATGGTTTATTTTTTAAGAAAATGACAAATGTTTGTATTTAGTCTTTAAAAGATGAAATTTTACAATTTAGTTCCTGAAATATACAATTATAAATTTAATATACTTTGCAATTTTTTTAAAATTACAATAAATATTAATTGAGGTCAACATTAAAATTATAATGAAGATTCATGTCAATTGTAAAAACTTTCACATTTCGTATCAATTGTACTCCAAAATATGTTGACGTCAGCATGACATTAGCATAGTTCGTTAATGATTTAGATAGTGTACTAAGTCATAGGGTGCAATGGACTCAAATGTAAAAGTTTTAAAATAAGAATTTTTTTCTAAATATAAAGGACAAAAATAAAGTTTTTTTTTTTTCATTTATATAATAGCAAAAGTACTATTGATACCATCAAAGTATGAGATCAGTTTCAGTTGTACCCCCTAAATATTTTGGGCCAGTTATACTCTTAATCTTTTTTTTTTTGTCAATTATTATACCTCCAATTTAGAGATACAATTGACTCAAATATGAAACATTAATAGTACATATAATTGATTCAAATATAAAAAATTGGAGGTACAATTGATCCAAAAAAAACTTTAGAAGTACAACTGAAACTAACTTCATACGTACTTTAGAGGTACCGAGAGTACTTTTCCCTTTATAAAATTTATTTTTTATTTCTTAAAAAATAAATAATAATAATTATAGGCACGTGACTTGAATTATGTAGTTACTTGACCCCAAAATTCTTGGAAAGGTAACTTCTTTCTACACATATACTTTTTGGCCAAAACTTTCTACACATACACTCATGCACTTACAAGTTACTAATCTTTCTTTCTATTTTTCTTCTTCGTTTTTTGTGGTAATTAATAGTCTTCAAGCTCAATCACTTAATTATATGTCGTTGGTGTTAAATGTTTATTTGTCAAATAAGTACATTGCATAGTACAGAAAAAGTTGGAATTGAAAGCTTTTCTTTTTTTTCTTTCTTTGAATTAATATCGAAGATGAATTGACAACATGAGATGATGAGAGAGGTTACGTTCAAGTACAGAAGAACTTTTTGGGTCCTTCCTTCCCCTCTCCTTTTCAAACTCACAAATGATCCAATAAAAATTATAAGATTTAGCTCCTAAAAAATATATTTATACAGAATTTAATAATTTTATTAAAGTCAATACTTGAAATACAATGATAATTGTGATATGTGGTCCCAAGACTTTAGTGATCTTACACTTAATACAATTAATCTTAGAAACTTATATTTGTTGTTAAATTTTAATTGATATATTGATAAAATAATTAAATTGATTATAAATACATATAACATATTTCAAGTCTATATCATTCAAAAATAAAATTATTAATTTATTCAATATTTTATTATATAACTAATTGTAATATATTTGGTAACTATATTTGATGTTGAGGATAAATCAATGTTATGAAAATTGTTTCGGAACAGACAGTCGGACCGGGACCTGAGAGTGAAGGTTGGACCATTAGACCGTTCAAGAGGTTGGATCATTTTAGACCAATCAGAAATGCTTCGAACTGGATTGAACCGTGACTCAGAGCAATTTTAAAAAAATTAGTTGTGTTGCAGTTTTATTTAAAAAAAAATTTTTTTTGTTGGTTTTAAGAACCAAATGCAAAAAAATAATATGAAATCCAATATAAAATGTTAAACTCTATTAAAACAAAGAAAAAAAATCATGTTTTCATTTATTTTAATCTTAGTATAATCGTTCATGTTGTGATTTTTGCACATTTAAAATTATGAATTTATGAGTAGCAGTTATTATTATATAAATTTCATGATTATATTTATTAATTATAAATTATTTTTATTTAAAACGACTATATATTTATGACATTATTAAGTCTGACCTCTGATATATATCACTCTCTGATTTAATTTTAATAACCTTGCGGTAAAGCATGTCTTCATTAAATTCACTCAAAAAAATTTTACTTAGCTTATTCTATAAAGATGGATTTTGTTCTCTCTTTTTGGCTCACTTTTATTATTTTGTATTTTAATTATCAATTTATATATGAAAAAAACTTATATGCAGTTCTTTGTAAGCTTGCTATGAAGTTTCTTCAATTACAAGCTTCAATTATATTATTTCTCTTCAATAATTGGTTATGCAAAAAGATGTCTTTAATATTTTCTCTCTATCGTAATCGGTGATATAAAACAAATTTTTTACATGTCTTATTTTTATTGAAGAACCTTATAACAAAGATATAAGAAATTGTATGTAAGTCTTGTTTTTATTTTAATTATTTTGCAGTCATTCACTTGAAAAATAAGTCAAAATTAATAAATTTATTATAACACTTATTATTTATTACGTTATAATTAGAATTCACACTACGACAATTTCAAGTGAAAAAGATAACCACTACTTGATAATTTTCTAGAGATAGAATTTTCAAGGTGATTAATTATATCTTTGGTCCCGTTGGTAGAGTACGATATGTAGCTACAACTTGTTAAGGTCCACAAGCGATAGAATTTATAGACGACATTGTAATATATTTCAACAATTTTCTTTAATTGTCAATGATAATTTATGGCTTTTGCTATCATATAATAAATCACTTTCTTAGAAGAGAGGGTCCATATATAATACAACATTAGAAATCAGAAGGAAGCTTCCCGCAGGAGATAATACATAACTAATGAAAATGAAATTTTATTTTGGACTAAACTTTAATTTGTTTTTTATTCATAGATATTTTTATTAGAAATAATATTGAGGTACAATACATTGGACTAGTAAATAAAAAGATAAATTACACTTTGGTACTCTGTTCTATGAACCAATTCCATCAAGGCACCTTGTTCTTTCAAAAGTGACACTTTGATACTCTATTCTACCAAAAATGTCATTTTGATATTCTGTTCTTTCAAATGTGACATTTTGGTACCTTTTTCTTTGGACTAATTTCAATTTGGTACCCTAAAAAGGATAGAATAGGGTAACAAATAGTGAAAGAACAGGGTACCAAAGTGAAATTAGTCCAAAAAACAAGGTACCAAAATGTTACTTTTGAAAAAATAGGGTACCAAAATTACATTTTTGAAAGAACATGGTACCAAAGTGTCACTTTACCAAAGTGGAATTGGTCCATAGAACAGGGTACCAAAGTGTAATTTACCCTAAATAAAAATATAAAGGTCAAAGTGTATTTTTAGTTATATATCTTTTGCTTAGATCTCAATTCAGTATCTTATATTTTTTTTGTTGCACTTTTGGTCTCATATCTTTTGCTCAGATCTCAATTTGGTCCAATATATTTTTTGTTACACTTTTAGTCCCATATCTTTTTGTTAGTTACAGATTTGGTCCCATAATTTGGTTAGATTGTAGAATTGGTCTCATATCTTTGCAAAATGTTCTACATTGTGGGACTAAACGGAACTTCTTACAAAGATATGAGACCAAATCTATAGCAAACAAGATATGAGACCAATTTTGTACCTAACTAAAAAATATGAGATAAAAAGTGCAACAAAAAAGATGAGACTAAATTGAGACTTGAGCAAAAAATATGGGACCAAAAGTATAATTTGGATTCACTACATGGGATATCCTATGATTATGATAATTTAATAGTTATGTATATATATATATATATAAATTATGACAATATTATTTCATTCTCTTAAATATATTAATAAACTCTACAAATATATTTGAGAGTCTTGTGATTATGATCATAAATTTAATAAAAAAATGATAAAATGTCAGTGATTTATTACGTGATATAATTAAAATTTATCATAAATTAATTAGGACCTAGAATTAAAATCATATAGAAGAGGGAAATAGTCATATTTATGTCACAAGTTAAAAAGTAATAAGAAATCATTAATATAATATCAAAATTAGCAAATGCATGTTAGTTTTGGCAAAGAAGTAGAAAATCTTAAATGCATAAAGCAAACTTTCAGTTTTGGCAAAGAAAAGGTACAATTAACTAAAAAAGGCAAGATGTGGAAAAGCAAATAAGCTTTTCAATTTCTTTTAAGGCAACAAAACGTACTACTTTTTGACATTATAAAAAATTAAGATTTATTTTAATTAATTAATTAATTACTCAACTTAATTAGCATAGTTAATAAATGGAATTAATAAATTGTTTATTATTTATCCCAACAGTAAATATGTTTATTACAGATTTAATAATTTTCTGCCAATATTGATGATTTTTTCATATAATTAATACGATGAGAATATGTATTTTATTTACCTGTTGTAACTTGTAAGTGTTTGAATTTTTTTTTCTTTCATATATGTGGATTTTTCGCAAATAGAATATCATGATACTTTTTTTTTTTTCTAAACTATGATACAAAATTATCGGATGGAAAGAAACCTCAATACTAAATATTGACTTTTCGCCCATTAATATTATTAATTGCACATTTTATTTTAATGCAATTCTTGTGGTTATTTTTTTTTATGACATTCAAATAATATAAGCATTGTGTGAGGCTAGCATGTTTAGCATTGAGTTCATGCATAAAACTACGATTACAAATAATATATACCAATTATGTTAGGTAAATTTTTTCCATAATCAATTACTATCAACTTTGACTTTCTCTTAAAACCTAAATGTTAGTGGTTTAGGGGGCGGGATCTAAATGCATCTACATCTAAACATTAATGTTTAGTGTGAGGCTAATTTCTGTTGGAAAATCACAGAACGAGCACAGCGGAAAAATTAGAAAAACTTAAAATATGCTAACTCTGTGATTCCTTCCATGATCCACTAATTATATTTATACGAGTTATAGGAAGATGTATACCTAAATTTCAATCGGTGGCTTTTGAATCCATGAATCTGAGAAGTCCACTGCTAGTGTCCTTCCTCTACCGGTGATCCACACGAACAGTTTGGCAGATGTCCAGGTGCTAGCCTCCTTCACTTCTTCCCAAGTGAATACGGGAACTCAATCTATTGATCTTGAATGATCAAGAACAATTCTTGATGCTCAAGAACAAGGTGGCACAACTCACACACAAAAACCCTAAAACTATGAAGTGTAGGTCGAACTTTCTCTCTCCAAGAAGAAAATCGACTTTTCCTCTCTCAAGTTAGGGTTAGGCGAATTTTGACTCTAAAAAATGCACTTCACTTAGCTCTAGGCGCCTATGCCCAGTGTGTGGGTATTTATAATATCCTCATTCGGTCATTCCTGAAATCAGGGAATCATTAATCTAGGCGCCTATGCCCAGTGTGTGGGTATTTATATATATAGGAATTTAATAATTAAGATAACAACCCTAACTCTTAGGTAGTTATAACCAACTTATCAATTCCCAACAATATTTAATTAAAATATTACATTAATATCTTTAATTCAAACTTTGAATCTTGAAGACAAAATCAAATCTTGAATTCAAATTCAAATCTTGATTCTAATTAACAAAACATTTTCATTTATTAAAATCAATAGGTATGAGGCGTCACCCTCACTCTTTGTTATCCTAATATTAGAGAATTTAATAAATCAATAATCTCCTAACTTTTAACAAGCCTATTTAATTTATTATTCCCTAATATTATAAACAAGAATTTAACTATAAATAGATTAATTAAATTAACTATTTATCAATTAATATATTTAAACTTGTTCAACAAATTTAAATACCATAAACGTAGATATTATTTAAGACAAGACTTCATGTCTTAAGACATTCAACTATGTCTTAAATTGTGTCACCAAAGTGACTCACGAATTAACCCTAATTCGTGTCCCATTACGGCATCTTGATCCTGCTCGTGTGTGACCCAGCAGGCCTCACGTGAAGTTGGCAGCAAGTCATCTCTATGACTCACAAGTCGAGAGCGGACTCTAGCAAGCCATCACGACTACCCAAAACACGTGAGTTATCGTTTTTACAAAACCGATTTAACCTAAGTACCACCTTGTCATAATCCCTATTGTCACACGATATTTTGGTCATGGATTAGGCACGGGAAAGTCATCCATAATCCAAACCATAACTTTCTCGATTCCTTGAGTTAGTCACATTACCCTGTGTAGCCACACATTCCTTGGACAGACTCATCGAGGGCGCTAGTTAAATATCTCTCAACTTAGTGAGGGACAAAATTCCATCTTGGTCAACCACATTCCTCAGCACGGTAAACAACCAAACCCGTACCTAGCCTGTATGGCTACCCTGCTACGGGCAATGTTGGACTAGGCCAAAGTTTGACATCTGCAACACCGGAATAGTTAGGACCTCAGGTCTAAGGGCATCGTGACAAGTGTACAGGATAGGCTAGCTCATGACTAAAACCCATGCAGGACTCTCCGGGTCGGTCCAGCAACTTGTAACCCCTTACTTATTGCACCATGACTCTCGTAAAGCATCTTTATGCTGTATCTCCATACACCGAAGTTATGTTGGTCTTAGTTCATTCACATTCCCACATGAATAATCGACCAGAGACAATTTTAGACTAATTATCTCATAATTAATCGAGGACGCTATCATAGTAAACATAGGAATAATATGATAACAACATAATTTATCATCTATAAATTAATCAAAATTAATATGTTCAAACAAAACATATACATAGCCCTAGAGCACAATCTCCAACAATTTCTCCAATTTTGGTTATCAATTTTAACTCTTTCTAATAAAACATTAATGTTTCTAGTACCGGCCACGCATTCAATTTTCTACGCTGCATTATTCCAAAGGAGCCATGCATGTAGTGGCAAATGACAAATTTTGTATTTATTTTTATAAATTAATGGCCAACTACTCACATCGGTCCCAAAAGTATGGTTTAGATTTCAAATTAGTCCTAAATATTTCGTTTGTTTCTGATTGGGATTTTTCATTTTTGCTTCCAATCTAGCTATGTACTGAATGTATAATATCTTTCTCGTTTCAAGTCTAAATACAATAAGTCCAATACTACAAGTTACTTTTATCGCACCTTTCTCAATTTATTTGAAAGTAGAGACTGTTGGTAAATAAGGTTAAATCGGATCCCAAAAGTAGACTACTCGTTACATAGTAAATTTCGTTTTAAGTATGAATATGACGAGTTTGGAATTGTGTTATTTTTGGGGAGTTTTTTCTATGGCCAACCAGGACGGTTGACAAATGAGGTCAAATCGCATCCTAAAAATACAAGATATTCATCTTCCATGATCTATCTTTTAGTCGGATATTTTATACTTTTGAGGCGCGATTTGACATCGTTTAACGACGGTCCCGACTCCCAACTAGATAGATAAATGACTGGTCAAAAGTAACCCATAATTTTAGACTCGTTGCATTTAAACTTGAAATGAAAGAGATATGACCAACTTCTCTAGTTTTACTGCGAAACGAGCATCCCATTTTTAAGACCCGAAATGATCTCGTTTGTTGATGACTCCAACTGGATAGATAAATGACTCATTAACTAAAACAACAAGTAGTTCTAAACTTATCAAATCCGAACTTTAAACGAGAGATATATGATCATATTTAATAGTTTGAAACCCCACGTGAAAAATCATAGAAACATATAAGACTAATAAAAATGGCAAATTTGAAATCTGCCCTATACTTTTGGGATCAATATGAGTATTTGGCCTAAATTTAATCATACGACGATATGAATATTTAATTATCCCTCTAAAAGTTGTGGTTGTCCTTTGATAATATAAGACAAATTTATCAGAATATAATTATCGACGCATTTCAAATTATATCTTTGAACAAAACTATTTAACTTGAACCAAATTATATATATTATATATATAGTAAAATTTGAATGCTTACCTATGTGCATATTAATATTATGTTTAAATTAATATATATATATATATAAATATATAATAAATCATAAATATTAACATATTTCAAAAGTTAAAAAGAAGTATCTATCTTTTCAAAATCTTTTACTTATCTCAATTTTAAAAATAAATAATTTTGAGTATAAATATATATTTACATGAGAGAGAGAGAGAGAGTAATAAATACAAATTATAAATTAAATATAATGATAGATATATAAGAAAAGTAATGCGTTTCTTTTAAAAAAATAAAAGGTCAAATTATATGTTGAAAGTAGAGTACGTTACCGATCATGTTAATTACAATAATTATAAGGAGTGTGTCATAAATATATTTATATATAGTTGAACTTGCACCCTCACGATCAATTATTAAAGGGTAATTAAAGGGCGGGGGGAGAAAAGTAGTATATATATAATTGGTTAAAGGGTATTTTGGTCTTAAATGTATGCCCTAATGTTCATTTTGGTCTATTATGTTTCAAATTGTTCAAATTGATCCTAAATGTTGGTAAAAATTTTCATTTTGGTCCCAAACTATTGAATATGACTCATTTCAAGTTCAAACGTTACGAGTATAGAGCTGTGTATTGTTCTCAAAGAGTACTTTCTTTTTTCAGTTGGAGCCGTCAGCAAACGAGGTCAAATCGGTCATAAAAGTAGACTACTCATTTCATGGTCAAACAAACAAAGTTGATCATATCTCTCTCGTTTCAAATTCGAATGCGTCAAATTTAGAACTATAAATTCATTTTAACAAGTCTTTTGAACTTGAAATGATAGACGATAGAAATATAACTAAATTTAATAGTTTGGGATCAAAATGAAACATTTTGCCAACATTGAGGATCAATTTGAACATTTTGAAACATAAAAGACCAAAATAAACTTTAAGGCATACATTTAGGACTAAAATCACCCTTTGACCTATATAATTTGAACGGAATAGTTTGCGAGGGTATTAAATATTATTGGTGTATATTTAAGTCCTATATGGTGACTTTAAATTATTAAACAATATAGAATGAGTCCACCACACTCCACACACCATAATCCATATATACATGCACAAGTCAAATCTCATGACTTGACCTTTCTCTATATATAGAAGCTTCTCTACTTTGTTGAAATAGCCTCTACACATGACTTTCCTCTTCTTGATCTCCTAGAAAATTAGATCAATCATACATACAGAATTATACACAAATTTAACACTAGTTAGAGAGAGAGAGAGAGAGATCTAGAGAGAGGAAGTATGGATGATAATATTATTGAGGACGTGATGATGAGAAAGAATGATGATGGTGATGATGATGATGATGATGTTGAGCTTCCAGGGTTTCGATTTCATCCAACAGATGAAGAGCTTGTGGGATTCTATCTTCGAAGGCAGCTTCAGAAGAAACCCATCAGGATCGAACTCATCAAGCAGATTGATATTTACAAATACGACCCTTGGGATCTTCCAAGTATATATTTTTATTTACTTTTTTTGCACTCTTAATTACACTTCTTATAGTTAGATATTTAGTTAATTTCTTGTTAATTAACTATTTCTTCTACGACTTCTGGTTTCTCCTCCTTCTCTTTATCTATATATATATATATATGTGTTTTAAGAAATCAATCTTCATCTACTTGGTTTTCTTAATTTTTCACTTATTCTATATGTGATAATAGTGATTTCTAGGGGTGACCATATTGACCCGCGAGCCTGCGAACCCGCAAAAACTAACCCAACTCGCAGTCACGGGCTGGGTTGGGTTCAAAATTCTCAACCCGCATACCTGCGGGTTGGAGGTTTATGAACCCAACCCAACCCGCGAACCCGCAAATATATATAATATATATATTTTTATAATTAATTACTGATATATATATAATATATTATAGAGCAAACTAACAATTTAGTCCTTGAAGGACCACTGAGCTAATAGCTCGATCCTTGAAAAGATTGAAATGTATAATTTAGTCCCTGAAAGACCAAAATGGTATACTAATTAGTCCTTTTTATGGAGTAAATAATATACAGTTTTAATCTTTTAGGGACTAAAAAGTATACCATTTTGATCTTTTAGGGACTAAATTGTATATTTCTATCTTTCAGGGATCAAATTGTTAGTTTACTTTGTGTTATTTTGTTGTTTAAAGAAAAAAAGATTCAACCCGCAGGTTTAGCCCAACCCAACCCGCCATTTTGCGGGTTGGGTTGGTTCGGGTTGAATTTTAAAAAATGCAAAACTCAACCCAACCCAACCCGCAGATTGATGTGCGGGTTGGGCTGGGATTTTCCCTCAGCCCGCCCCAACCCAGCCCGCGCTCACCCCTAGTGATTTCCCAATGATTAATCCTGCATATCCAATTATACATATTTGAATAATAAGTTACACACACATATATTGATATATAACTACAAGATATATATCTCCATCTATTCATTTTAGAATCTAGACATTTTCACTGGAATAGGTCCATAACAAAGTTCTCTCAAATCAATAACAAGACTCGAACCCGAAGCTTTACTTAAAGAGTAAACTAACAATTTGGTCTCTGAAAGATCATCAAGCTGGCAACTTGATCCCTGAAAGATTAAAATACACATTTAATCTCTGAAATATATATCAAAACAGTATACTTTTTAATCCATAAAAGATTAAAACGATATATTATTTAGTCCATAATAAAGACTAATCAATATACCGTTTTGATCTTTCAGAGACTAAATTGTATATTTCAATCTTTTAGGGACCGCGTTGTCAACTTAGTAATCTTTCAGGAGCCAAATTGTTAGTTTACTCTCTCTCTCTCTCTCTCTATATATATATATATTTGAGCTCAACTTCAACTTAATATTCTTCATCCTATGTATATGTAGATATATATAATCCTTGAATTAATTTAAATTTATTAGTATGTATATGTGTGCATGCATGTTGATGTACATATCATACGTGTTTATATATATATATATATATATGTGATCATGTACATGCAGAGGCTAGTAGTACTGGAGGAGAAAAGGAATGGTATTTTTTCTGTAGAAGAGGGAGGAAGTATAGGAACAGCATAAGACCAAATAGGGTGACAGGTTCAGGATTCTGGAAAGCCACAGGAATTGACAAACCTGTGTATGCAAGTGGAGATGATCAATGCATTATTGGACTCAAGAAGACACTCGTTTACTATAGAGGCAGTGCTGGCAAAGGTACCAAAACTGATTGGATGATGCATGAGTTTCGTCTTCCTAATCCAAACCCTAATACTAATAATAATAATACCTTTGTCATGAATCATCATCATCACACCAACAACAACAACTTCATCAAGAATAATAATAATGCTGCTATTGCTACTACTACTTCAACAATCGCCCATGAAGCTGTAAGTAACTTTATTTCCTCACTCGTAATTATCGATTGCTAAAAGATTATTGAGTTATGACAAATTGAAATATATATTTTAATTTCTGAACGAATCAAAGGTACACTCTTTAGTCTATGTAAAAGACTAATAAATATACTGTTTAGTTCTTTTAGAGATCGACTAAACTATGTATTTTAATATTTTAGGGATTAAGTTATCAACTTTGTGATCTTTTAGAGACTAAATTTATAGTTTACTCTAGTTTCTTATATATTTGGTTGTATCAAATGCTTATCAAACTAAAAATTATAGTTATTTGTAAGAATATAATCTCATTTATTTAACTCATAATTGAACATGTCGAAATACCATAATTTGACTATATGGATTAGTCTATCCTATGTGTGTATTTAGGGCTAAAGTGCAGTTTGAGCTAGGTATTTGCAATTGGGGTGTACAATTTTACTATCTATGATGTCTTGAATGTTAAGAGGCATTAAAGATTTTTGTGTTTGGTATTAGAGATTCCTAGAAGTATTACATGTCACCAAAATTAGTTATATATCTAGTTGATAATATACATCCTTAAAATCTTTAATTACTCTAGCTACTAGGCCTTTTGAAAAACTTGTTACGTATATTACATGTTTATTTGACAAGTTCAATGACAAAATACCTTACACATATAGTAACTTTATCTAAGACATCCCACAAAGTGTAACGCACACACATGCACACAATATTTTGCCTACCAGCTTCCTTTGAATTAAGTAAGAAAACCCATAACAAAATGTTAATATATATATATATATACTCATTATTTAGGAAGCAATATTAATTATATAATATATATTGAATATGTGTGCAGGAAATCTGGACATTGTGTAGAATTTTCAAGCGAAATGTTACACAAAAGAAGCACATAATTCCAGAGTGGAGATCACTAGTAAGTAGTAATAAGCGTGCTACTAGTCAACAATATAATTCCTCCATTATTGACAAAGGCACAAGACTACTCAACAACAACACTATTAGTAGTTTGGAATATGATGATGATCATACTTACACTACTAATAATAACAAACAAGCTTACATTAATTTTGGAGGAGCCAATAATAATATTAATAATAGTAATTATAATAATAATAATAATAACAATAATAATGGGCATTATTATTATTATCCCAAGATTAATCATCATGAGCTGAAACCCGCATCAACTAATAATAATGCTTATAATTATAATTACGCAAGCATTAATAATATTGATGAGAAGAATTATCAATTTGATCATCATCATTATCATCAATTATCCCAAGTGGCACAACAATCTCAAGAAATCATGGAGCCTTCTCCTACTGCTTCTGGTGGTGCCAATGATTCCTTCATGTTTGATAATTGGGATGAACTTGGATCCGTTGTGAAGTTTGCTTTTGATTCGATGTAAATATATATATATATATAATTAATTATTAACCATATATGTAGTTTCAGGAATATTATATATGTAGGGGATTTTGGATTTGCATTTCATCAGCAGATCTTAGCTTGTTGACTTCATATATATATATATATATATATATATATATATATATA
>QANZ01020434.1:224447-248093 GCA_003254925.1 Chamaecrista fasciculata
ATTGTGATTACATTGTCATAATGTAAACATTTATTTTTGTCTTAATTATTGTTACACATGTATGCAATACTATGCATGCATTATATTATGCTTGTTGCTACTATGCATGAGTCGGAGAAGCTTCCTTGGTTGTTGATATCTTCACTAGGCCAGGATCGGAGGGAAATGGTGGTAAAATATTAATTTGGAATTTAGCAATATCTGCTCCTTGGCTTTTCTCCTTGGTTGTTGTTTTGGCGTTAACTTCATTAGGAGGAGGAGGATCACAAAAGCATCCTCCTAATTCTATTGGTAGACATATACACTTTGGATCATTTTCTAGTGGACATATACAGGTTGGATCGTTTTTTAGAATTACTCCCCCTACGCTAATTTCATTTATCTTTGTTGTTGTTTTGGCGATAACTTCATCACGAGGAGGTCCTATAGGTACTGCTCCTTGGCTTTGCTCCCACATATCTATAATTAATCAATCAATCACCATCCATCACATTAATAGTTAATTAATTACAAGAAAAATCTAAATAATTAGCAACAAATTTTTTTTCAGTGATAACCACTTCAAAAATAAGAGAGTAGGGCCCAAGGGTTTTACTTGATGTGAGGACTAGAAGAGCTACAAATACCTGCTAATTTGAAAGAAGAGTTGGCCATATTGTGTAATATATTGTTATATTTGCTGGTAATAAAACGTTTTGCATGACCAATATATATATGACAAAATTTTGTGGATGGCGTTATCTTTTTCTTTTTGGCCAATAATTTAGAATCACCTTTTGTTATATATTAAATTTCATATATTATAAATTACTTGAAATTATAGCTCATAAATAAAATTTTATTTTATTTTTTGTTCAAGAGCTAAATTAACACATATATCGTCGTTGAGAAACCACATCATTAATTTACTTTAATAATAAGCCAAAATCTCTTTGCCAAACTCATTAATTATGATACATATATATGTGAGAGAAATTATCTATTTTAGTTGTTCAGGTTAGAATTAATGGAGAAAATCAAACAAAATCCCATTTTGGACTAATGATGGAATAAATTAAATAGTTTGAGAACCAAATAAAATAAAAAAAGGATCAAAATAGAATTTATCCTACAGTTTGAGGATCAAAATTAAATTTTGACCTTAGCAATAATTACAAAAATGACGATGACGACAACAACAACAAAAAATAATAATAATAACAATAATACTAATACTAATAAATAATAATAATAGAGAGAGAGAAGGGTCTTACATGAAGCAAACACTAGAAGAGCCCCAAAAAATGCAAATTTAAAAGATGAGTTGACCATGTTGTTATTGCTGTTGCTTTGAACAAATACTTGGAAACAATGCATTATATATACAAACAAAATTTGTGAGGAATCCCAACCAACACCTTTCAACTCCCAAAGCCAACTAACACCTTTCAACTCAACTAACACCATTCTATTAGATTTTTCGAACTCAACACTTGTCTCCCAACCAACACCTTTCAAATCCCAAAGCCAATTAACAACAACTTCTTCCAAGTCCCCACCCTTATCTTAAGGTATTTGATTACATTATAATTTTATTATAAACATTTACTTTAATTTCATGAGACATTTAATGTGAGATCCGAGCATTTTTAAAATGTAGTTTTTGAGAAATTAGAGTACTATTAGGGGTCCTTAGTGTTTCAGATAGAGTTCTAGATTAGTTTTAAGCTTGTATTAGGAGATTATTATTATTTTTTTAAGAAATTAGTAAGTTTAATAACTTCAAATTTTAATTGTCCTATTCTAGATCCTCGTATTTTATTGAACTTGTGGTAAAAATTTGGTAGCAAATAGAGTTTAAAATTTTATCTGACTTTTCATTTTGGTACTGTAATAGAGCACCTTCGAGTATAAACTGAAACATGTTAGAGATAATGTTTTCAAAAATAAATTATATATTTGGAATCTACTCTTCGAGACGAAACCAACAATATAAATTTTGTCAAAAAATTCTATTTCAAAAGAAATTCACATTTTTAGATCCTTTTGAAAAAGTCTTGAAAGATTTTGGGCATTTCCATAATTTCTTATGCTTCTGACCGTGCATTTAAATAGCAAATGAACTCCCCCATCTTTCTAAAATTATGAAATGACCCCACCAGTCCAAATTAAACGCACGACCCTTCTCTCTCCTTTCTCATTTTTCCCCCATGGCATCTCCCTCATTCTCACATTCTCTCCTCTTTCCTAAGTAGCAGCCATTGTCATCCACCACTACGATCGTCGTCGACCACCTCAAGCCTGTCAAAAGCCTCCGGCGACCACCGTCGAGCCACCATCGCCGGTCCACCTTTCCTCATCTTCTTTAGGTGACGTTTTTGTCTTCTTTTCATCTCTTTAATTTGGTCCCATTTTCTTTAGCATTCGTTTTCTACTACATAATCCTTGATTGCTATTGCTATTTGTTAACTTTTGATGTTCTAACAACTCTAGAATCATGCCATAGTTGATTGGAAGCTCACCCTAACTTGTTCTTCAACTTCATGAACCTAGGGGTTCACTTGAAGTTTTGATATTTACCAAATCTTCCATATTTCATTGATTCAATGTTCTCGATAGAACTAATTGGTGATTTTAATGAATGTTTATCATTTGATTGGAGTTTGGAAGCAAATTCATGGATTTATGGACCCGATAGGTATTCAAGATCAAACTTTAATTGGGGTTTTCGGAAACTCTTTGTTTTCTTGAAATTGTCAGCTTCTATGAGTTTAATGGACAATTGTAATAAGTTCTAATGCATTGATATGATTGGCTCCCAAGTTGTTTATTGAATATAATGATTGTGATTACATTGTCATAATGTAAACATTTATTTTTGTCTTCATTATATATTGTTACACATGTTAACATGCATAATGCTTGTTGCTACTATGCATGATTCGGAGAAGCTTCCTTGGTTGTTGTTTTGGCGATATCTTCACTAGGAGGAGGAATATCCGTACAAGGGCAGGGATCTAGGATGGAGCAACATAATTCTCCGAATATGTTGGGGATAATTTCATTAGGGGCTCCTACAATTACTGCTCCTTGGCTTTGCTCCCACAGTCAATCACTCAATCAATCACCATCCAACACATCAATAGTTAATTAATTACAAAAAGATGTAAATAATTAGCAACAAAATTTTTTGTTTATCAGTGATAACCACTTCAAAAATAAGAGAGTAGGGCCCAAGGGTTTTACTTGATGTGAGGACTAGAAAAGCTACAAATACTACTAATTTAAAAGAAGAGTTGACCATATTGTCTAATATGTTGTTATGTTTGCTGATAATAAAACGTTTTGCATGACCAATATATAAAAAAAATATTGAGGATGGCGTTATCTTTTTCTTTTTGGCCAATAATTTAGAATCACCTTTTGTTATATATTAAATTTCATATATTAAAAATTACTTGAAATTATAGCTCATAAATAAAATTTTATTTTATTTTTTTTGGTTCAAGAGGTAAATTAAAACATATATCATCGTTTAGAAACCACATCATTTTGGCCAAAAAAACAAATAAACCGCATCATTAATTTACTATAATAATAAGCCAAAATCTCTTTGCCAAACTCATTAATTATCATACATATGCGAGAGAAATTATCCATTTTAGGTGTTCAGGTTAGAATTAATGGAGAAAATCAAATAAAATCCCATTTTGGACTAATGATGAAATAAATTAAATAGTTTGAGAACCAAATAAAACAAAAAAGAATCAAAATAGAACTCATCCTACAGTTTGAGAATCAAAATTAAATTTTGACCTTAGCAATAATTACAACAATGACGACGACAACAATAATAATAATAATAATAATAATAAGGGTCTTACTTGAAGCAAAAACTAGAAGAGCTAGGAAAAACGCAAATTTAAAAGATGATTTGGCCATGTTGTTATTGTTGTTGCTTTTAGCAAATGCTAGGAAACAATGCATTATATATACAAGCAAAATTTGTGAGGAATCCAAAGAATATAATTCATGTAATCTATTAGATTTTGAAACTCAACACTTGTCTCCCTCCCAACACCTTTCAACTCCCAAAGCCAACTAACAACAGCTTCTTTTAAGTCCTACCCTTAACTTAAGGTATTTGATTACATTATAATTTCGTTATAAACATTTACTTTAATTTCATCAGACATTTAATACATTATTCCCTCCGGTTCTATATATCTGATATTTTATAGAATTGTTTTTGTTGCAAAATATCTGATATTTTATAAATTCAAGAGAACATTAATTATTTTTTTACCATTCTATCCCTATTAAATATAGTAGAGTTATAAATGAATAAACATTTTCCAAGTAATTTAATAGGGATAGTTTAGTCTTTTTATCTCATTTTTCTCTTCATTTTACGTGAACTAATCATTTCCTTGGTCTGTGTGTATCCACCTTCAACATCAGATATATAGAACGGGAGGGAGTAACTATTAAACTTCGACAAAAATGAAATAACAAAAAAACATGAACTATTAAACCATATTTGTTTGGCAATATTTAGGATAATAAATGAAATAAAAAGTAAAATAAAAATGTGAAAATGAAAACTCAAAAAAGTTGGCTGCCTCTAAACGTTTATATAACTATTAGATTTTCCCAATCAGCACTTACTTTGAAAGAAATAAGAAGCATCTCTTCTGTAAAGAATTCATAAAACTTTGACCAATCAAACAAAACCTTATTTTATTTTTAATAAAGAAAAGAAAAACCTTATTACTGTGACATATTTTTCAGTCCAATCCATTAATTGGTGATCACTATTCTAATGTGTAATCTGTATAATTATTTTACAAATTAGTTATTTAAACTTATCTAACATCAAAATAAAGGAAAAATCACAATTTTAATCTCTAAATTTTATATTAATTTTTTATTTTATTTCTAAATTTTATTTATTAACAATTTTGTACATAAACTTTCACATTCAATTTTGATCGATTTAATCATTGACCTTATAATTTTATTTAATGAATTAACGACAAATTTATATAATTTATTACTAAAGTTAGGATTTATTTATTGTTTTTAATAATTCACCGCATGAAGTTTGTCAAATACTTATTGGATGAAGTTAGTGTAGATGATAAAAATAATAATAAAAAAAAAGAATATGTCTTTAAAGAAAAAAATTGACAGTAAACAAACATTTGTAAACAAAATTGGCGACTTATGTAAAATTTGAAAAATAAATGAAATGGTTTTACCTCCAAATTTTGCCTTGTTTTATTATACTTTTCCCCCCCTGTAATTACATTGTTACTATTGTGTTAACTTGAACTTTGAAACTTACCACAAAGTCCTCAATTCTTTTGATAAAACGGTATGTTTAATTCTATCTTTCTAAGGGACCCCAAAATATCTGCACCTTAATTTTTTTTATTCATTTGTTTCGCGACCAAATAATATAATATTTATTTGAAAAAAAAAAAGAATAAACACATCGAACTTCATACATTAATGGCATGTATTTTTTAAATAAGGTTCATTTTTTTTTTTGGTAGAAAACGTGGAATTATATAGATCAAAGTAGTTCATACAAACACCAAATTTAGAAGGAACAAATAAAGCATTAAATGACAGCAAGAAAACACATTACATGACAGCAACGAAACACATTACATGACAGAAAATTAAGCACTGAAATTTAAAGATACAGACACAAGATACATAGTGGAGGCAAGACAACAAAAGGGACTAGACTAACAAGGAGAAAAAACTGCAAACAGCCTAAGGTGGTTTATGACAAGTTGGCTTCTTTCTTCTTCTACACATTCCAACTTCTAGGAGATCCTGAAGAAAAAGAAGGTGAAGGAAAGAAGGAAGAGTGTCAAATATAGTGTAGTGGAGCTGAGAAGTTCTTCCAAAATTTGCTAGTGAATCCGCACAAAAGTTTGCCTCTCTCAAAACATGATTAAGCTTCCAATCTTCAAGCAAGGTGAGGAGAAATCTGCAATTGGTGATTAAAGAGCATATAGGATGATGAGTATATATAAGAGTCAGGGGACAAAATCAGATGTTGTGATACAAGTGAGTCAGTTTCAATAATCAGTTTTTTGATGTTCAAAGTAAGTGCAAGTTGAATTCCTTTCATGATTCCCCAAAGTTCAGCTGAGAGTGAGGTGCCATAGCCTATGAGCACACTAAAACCAGAGACCCAATTCCCATGACAATCTCTTAACAGACCTCCTGCACCAACAAGGTTAGCTTTTGCAGATCCATCAATATTAAGTTTCACATAATTACTATCTGGTCTCATCCAAAAAACTGAAGATCTAGTTGAAAGAGAAGGTAAATTGAGAAGAGTATTTTTAGGGGCAAGGAAAGAAAATTCAGCAGCCTTGAAAAGAGCAGTTTTAATGATATTTTTATAGGTAGAGGACTGTTTTTTGAACACAATAGAGTTTCTACTAATCCAGATTTCTCTAAGTAAGTAAGGAAAGAAGCATTTCCAAGGAATGTTAAAGTAGGTTGTAGAAACAGAGCAGTTTTGTGCTATCCATTGGGAAACAGAACCATTGAAAGGTATAACATATGTAGAAAAACTTTGCCACAAAAAGTTGAGCTTATCACAAGACCAAAGAGTATGTGCTATTGATTCATCATGCAAACTACAAACAGGACACAGTGAGGATGTAATAACTTTCCTTTTGAAAAGTTTCTCACAAACAGGAAGACTATCATGCATTGTTTTCCATAGAAAAAATTTAAGTCTTTGTTGTATGTGTAGTTGCCAAATCCAAGTTAAAACAGGAGGTTTGGAGGATAAGTGATAAGGAGGTTGATTAAGAAGTAAGTAGTAGCAAGATTTGATAGAAAATAAACCATTTTTAGCCGGTGCCCAAGTAAAGGAGTCAGCGGTGTTATCTTGAAAGTTAAAAATAACAGAATTAAGTTCAAGAGTGATATTAGGAGGAAATATATAGGAGAGCTCACTCGGGGAGGCAGAGAAGTTATTTATGCCATTTCTAACATTAATATGCATGTCTAACAATGAGAAAGGACCAAAGAGTCTTGTATAAAGAGGACCATTTGGTAACCAATTACCAAACCAAAAGGAGGTGTTGTTACCATTCCCAATTATAGTTTTAAGGCCAAGAGAGAAGAGATTACCATCTTTATTCAGGCTCCTGCGTATATAAGATTGAAGTGAAGCATTTTTCATAAGATCAATACCATATTTAGCAGTCAGAATTTGTGAAGAAAGACTTTTATTATCAATAAGAGTGCGCCATTTCAACTTAGCCATATAACATACATTCAAGTGAGAGGCCTTTCTAATTCCCAGACCTCCCATACTCTTAGGCCTAGAGATCAAATTCCAGTTAAGAAGATGACATTTTTTAGAGGTTAGAGGGTGATTCCAGAAAAAACAGTGGTTAAGTCTATCAATTTTTTGAAGGATGGAGGAGGGGAGTGAGAACACATTCATATAATAGTTAGGAATGGAGGAGGTGGTTGACTTAATAAGCTGCACTCTTCCTGCAAGTGAAAGACAACCTAGCTAGTTTCCAAGCTTGAAGCTTATTTTTAATTTTGTCTAAAATAAAAGTAAAGTCAGAGGTTTTATAGTGAGGCTTTAGAGGAAAACCAAGATAAGACCCAAGATTTGCCGAATAATTAAGGTTTATAATTCTGGAGAACAAATCTTTGGTGGTTGTTTGAATATGAGGGGAAAACCAAATTCTAGACTTATCTCTATTAACATGTAAACCAGAGATATTTGAGAAATTGGTTAAGGTTTTATTTATTGCAAGACATGTTTTTTTGTTTGCTTTTCCAAAAAGAATAATGTCATCTGCAAAAAGAAGATGTGAGAGGCATAAGTTTGATCTATTGAATTTAAAAGGGGTCCAATTCTTGTTCCTAATTTCAGCATTTATAAGATGAGTAAGTAATTCCATGGCAATAATAAAGAGATAGGGTGAAATCGAATCACCTTGCTTTATGCCTCTAGAGGGAGAGAAAGGATTAGTTCTAATGCCATTAATAATAGGATAATAGGAAGTATTTTGAAGACAGCTCTCAATTAAGAGGACCCATTCGTCAGGGAAATTAAATAAATGAAGCATTTTTAAGAGGTAAGGCCATGAAATACTATCAAAAGCTTTATTGATATCAATTTTAATCATAATCCAACCTGTTTTTGATTTAGAATGATGCATAGAATGTTGGATTTCCTGTGCAGTAATAAATAAATCCGAAATTTGTTTTTGTTGGAGATTGTGCCCTAGGGCCAATCATTTTATGTAAATATGTTTTGAACATATTATTAATTTATGGAGATAAATTAATGTGTTATCATGTTATTAGCATGTTTACTATGATAACGTCCATGATTAATTATGAGATAATTAATCTAAATTTGTCCCTGGTCGATTGTGAACGAAAAGAATAAAATGCTGAATGAATTCGTTATCATTGCAGTGCCTCAAAGTGAGGAATATATACACCAGTGTCATGCGTACAATGAGAGAGAGAAAGAATCTAACTAACCTGTACAGCTGTCTCCATATCTAACTAATTACATCATCAATGCTAATACTAACTAATCAATAAGTAAAATGCAGAATTTGTACATAATCTTTACATATTGTTTTCGTGGGAACGAAAATGAACTAAGACCAACATGACCTCGGTGCATAGAGATGCATGCACTAGATGCTGGGACGAGAGTCATGGTGCAATTACGTAAGGGGTTACGAGTTGCTGGACTGACCCGGAGAGTCCTGCATGGGTTTAGTCATCAGCTTGCCTCTCCTGTACGCCTGTAGCGATGCCTTAGACCTGAGGTCATCATTATTCCGGCGTTGCAGTTGTCAGACTATATATTTATGTTCCCTAATTAAAAAAAATTACATTTCAAGATGCATTACAAATTTTAAAAATAAGATTAGTAATTTATAGGTTGATGAGTGATGAGTGCATTATCAACTACCTCATTATTAGTTCACTTTTTCTCTTCACATTATTGTAGCATATTTTCCAATAAAGATAAATGACACACACACAACACAATAAAAGATGCATGCACATGAGTTTGTAGAAAAATGTTGCTAAAATGAGGTACTTGATCGAGATGAAGTGGTCTCAAATTAAAGTGTGCCTATCTAATTTTTAGTAATTGATGCATTAAAGTACTCCACCCGTTCTTAATTAGTAATTCTTATTTAATAATTGAAAAAAAATACACTTTAAGATGCATTACAAATTTTAAAAATAAGATTATTAATATTTATAGCTTGATGAGTCAAGAGTCTATTATCAACTATTTGGTCCCTCGTGACGATTTGATCTTTAAATTTTAACTCATTTTATATTTTTTATCCTTGAATTTCTATTAAATTAATACTATTTGATCCTTGAATTTGAATTAATTTTATATTTTTTGTTCCTTAATTTATACTAAATTAATATTATCTGGTCCATGAATTTGAATTACTTTTATACTTTTTTGTCTCTCAACTTGTAATAAATTTATACTATTGGGTCCTTAAATTTGTACTGACTTTGTACTTTTTGGTCCCTCAATTTGACCTACAGACCAAATCATTGACAATTACAATAACTCAAAGACTCAGTAGTATATTTTGATTATTTAAAGAATGATTAGTAAACACGGTGTGAATTCAGAGACCAAATAATAGATTTTTTCTTAATTAAAAATACTCCACCCATTCACACACTCTCTCTTTCGAACCCAATTATTTGCATGCATGTGAGAGGTGAATGTACATGCTGTTTTAAGCCAAAATGCTTTCCACCTATCAGACTACTCTTTCAAGCTTCATGATGGCGACCTTCCCTATCAAACTACTCTTCTCACGCGATCACCTATTTTTGGTCCCTCAAGTTCAATTTTCCTTTCATCACGGTTTCTCCATAAATAAACAGCCAAGGAAAGATGCTCAACCTGAACACAAAATTATCTTGCTTTTAGTATCCTTTTCTTTTGATTTTGAGAAATTCATTCTCGTGACTCTTGCTTTTTCATATAGAATATAATAAAGAAAAAGTGTAGTGTTATATTTTTATATATAAAAAAAGTGCAAACAACTAAAATGCAAAGAATAATAAATAAATTAGATCAAAGTATAAACTTTATCTAATATCTCTTGCTCAATTCTCAATTTGGTCGTATATCTTTTTTTATTACATATTTGGTCTTATATCTTTGAATCAATTTTAAAGTTGGTCTTATATCGTTTTTTGTTGCAGATTTGATGTCATATTTTTTGGTCATATGCAGAATTAGTCTTATATCTTTGGGTCAAGTGTAGAGGTGATCCCATATTAATTGATCTTTTTGCAAAAATTTAAGACCAATTCTGCAACTTAACCAGAATGACACTTTGGTACCATGTTCTTTCAAAAGTAACACTATGGTACTCTGTTATTTGCAACTGTCAACACTTTGGTGCTCAAATTTATTTTTCTGTTTAAGTTTTGACGGTGAAGTCCAGTAAAAACACTCAAATGTCCATTTTCCTTTTATTTTTTTCTATATAGACGCTAAAACACTCGAAAATCGTGAAAAATACTAAGATTCGAAGTGAAATGATAAAATTGACCAATATGTAAAATATATATTTGAGACCAAATTAATATTTGGTGTAATGTTTAAAGATGAAATTACTTTTTTTTTTCTTTTTCGTTTCTTTTTTTTGTTAAGAACTCCATTACATTAAATCTCTAGTACATTACACTTCTCTCCTCTACTCTTTTGAAGCTTCACGTCTTAATTAATTACCTTTTGAAGCAAAAGAGTAGATGAATAAATATGATGGAGATGAACTTAAAGAGTAAAAGAAATTAAAGTATTGTGTTTTGGGATGTGTGTGGGTGACTGTGGACGGTGAGGATTTGTATTATACTTTGAGTGTGGATGAATGAATGTGATGGTGTTTGTATATTAAGTTTCAACTTTTCAGAAGTATAAAATATATCGTATATATTCCAAATGTTTTATACATGTATAGAGTAGCAAAATTGGCTTAAATATATGGCCGGGAATTAAAGCACTAAAGGCTGTGTAATCTCTTAAATCCCAAAGTTTTAAAAATTAGTAAACTCAGTAATTTAAAATTGTAATTGGAATATTTGAGACCTTCATAATTTATTTGGTTTGTGGTAAAAATTTTGAGGAGTGATATAAAAAGAATGTTCAAAATAGAAGACAGGTTTCGAGGAGTGATTGGTGGGGAAATTAAAGAAATTAAATTCAACAACTTTCAAGGTGTGATTGGTTGGGGAGTTAAAGAAAATTCAAAATAGAAGACATGTTTAATTTCAAGTTGCTAGACTTCACATTTGGCAACCCCTTTCTATCTCCATTTCCATTGGATTCATATATACTAGCTATGACCCTAAACCAAAATGGCTCTGCTTTCACTTCTAAAACAAGTCTCCTACTACCAAAACGACTCACCACTACGCTTATCACTCTTCTGCTTCATCATCACTCTCTTTTTCTTCTTCAGAGGTATTCCAAGCAGCTATCATTACCGGGGCTAAACTAAAGGTTGCATTCTTTAGCCTTTAAAAAAAAGAAGAGGAAACCTAATATTTTGTCCCTCATTTTTCACAGTTTTAACTATTTGGTTCCTGCATTTTCGAAATAGATTATTTGGTCTCTCAAAAATTAAAAATGTCAATTCGTTAGTTTATGTAGCCTATCTCTATTACTAATATTGATGACTTGACTATTTTTTTTTTGGTGAAAATGACCTGATCTTTAAATGCGCATATAATACGTTAAATCTCTCATATTTAACTATTTGGGACCACCTAGAGGATTTGAGATTTGGGAATGATTCAATAGTTTATGCCTTATGGAAGCTTCACGCGTAATACAAATAATGATTCGATATTTTTAATAGATTAATTGAGTGTGTGTGAGAGAATGGGTGGAGTACTTTTTAATTAAGAGAAAACTTATTATTTGGCCCTGAATTTATACCGAATCAACTAATCAGTCCTTAAATAATCAAAAAATACTACTAAGTAGTCCTTGAACTATTGCAATTGCCAATGATTTGGTCCTTGGGTCAAATTCATGGACCAAAAAGTACAAAGTCAATATAAATTTTAAGGACCAAATAATATAAATTTATTACAAGTTCAAGGACCAAAAAGTATCAAATTAGTTCAAATTCAAGAACTAAATAATACTAATTTAGTACAAATTCAAAAACCAAAAATTATAAAATTAATTCAAATTCAGGGATTAAATAATATTAATTTAATACAAATTCAAGGACAAAAAGTATAAATTTTTGTTCAAATTCAAGGATCAATTCGTCACTAGGGACCAAATAGTTGATAATTAAAATGTTTCAAGGACTAAATCGAGTGACTCAATTATTCAGGGACTGATTAGTTGACTTGGTATTAATTCAGGGACCAAATTGTGGATTTTCTCTTTAATTATTTCATCAATTAATAAGAATTAGCTAGATAAGTACATTTTGGGACCACTTCATCATCTCAATATCTTCTTTTAGTACCCAAGTAGTTCCTCAGTTTAGCAACATTTTTCTACAAACTCGTGTGCATCTTTTAATGTACGTGTTGTGTGTGTATCATTTATCTTTATATTTATTGCAAAATATGTTACAATGTGAAGAGAATAAAGTGAATTATTTTTTTTTTATAACAAACGAAATTCCATTAAAAACAAAGCAGTAACATATGATGTATAACAGTTAGGTGTTCTACAACTCTTCTACTACTAAAAATACTCAAAGTAGCCTCATTATTGGCCGAAATATAAACATCCATACTAGCAGCATTACAGGTCCTAGGAAAGGAGAAAAGCATAAAATCATAAAAACAAGAAAGAGAAACAAAGCAAGGCATAGAAGTAAAGATAGTTTTTGGGCACAAAGAAGTTCTGCCCCAATTTGCCAAGACAGGATGATATTCCCTGAAGATGTGATGTATCCTTGCATCTTCAAAGAGTTGCATGAATTATTGGAGTAGTTGATTATTGGAGTAGTTGATAATGGACTCATGACTCATCAGGCTATAAATGTTAATAAGCTTATTTTTTAAATTTGTAATGCATCTTAAAGTGTAATTATTATTTTTTTCGATTATTAACTAAGAATTACTAAGAATGGGTGGAGTAGTTTAATGCATCAAATACTAAGAATTAGCTTGTATTAAAATGTAAGAATTAATGCCTTTATTTTAGACTAATTAAAGCAACAAAAACTACACAACGTATATAACAACTTGCATTGAGATTAATTAGCTTAAAAGCAACAACTTAATAGATAAGATTAAAATTTTGGCCAAAAAAAAAAAATAGAAATCTACTCAATTATGATAGATAAGATTAAAATGTATGAAATCCTGGTACACAATCGCATATATCTTTTTCTCCTGCTCCTTGGCTTTCCTCCGATATATTTAAAACTAGGGCACACCAATATGCATGTAACGTTTGAATTGATTTAAATTTGAAGATTATATTAAATTTTTATATTAATAAAAGAGTAAGTTTGGGACCAATTTGAGAAATTATAAAAATATGTGAGACTCATCTAAAATAAATAAAATATCTAGGACCAATTTGAAATTAACTCATATGGGGAGAGTGAGTGGGGAGAAAGAATGGTGGCATTTTTTAATTTTTAATTACTTTTTGCATTTTGTTAAAGAAGTTGGGAGAGTGAGTGAAGAGAGAGAGTGGTGGTATTTTTTAATTACTTTTTGTATTATTTAATTCATTAATTTTAGACTATAATATTATAAAGACCGACTCCATAATAGGGTGGAGCCATATAATATAAGATTAATCAATCAATCATAATCAAACTCATCAATAATCAATTAATTAAAACAAAAATGTAAATATGTACAAAGTTTTTTGTTAGTTTATCGGTCATAACCACTTCAAAAAATGGTCATATGCTCACACCAACCACAAAACAGGTATTTGTGGAATGGCTCATATTTTATATGAAAGAGAAAAAAAGTGAACAAGTTGGGATTATATTCATCATCACAAAAACAAAGTTAAACCCAATAGACGTACAACATTCATATTAATACCAACCTCTATTGTACTGTCTCAAGAACCAATTGAAGAAAGCATACACACATAATAATCAGAATGAATGATCCAATGAATGGTAATAATGGAGACAACAACATGGGCATGTCATCTAACATGACCATGAGTGACAACATGAGTATGCAAATGAGCTTTTATTGGGGCAAAAATTCCATAGTCCTATATTGGCCTAATCACAGCCTTGGTATGTACATACTTGCCTTATTCTTTGTCTTCTTTCTTGCCTTTACTTGGAGGGTCCATTCACTCTCTTGTATATGCATTTCGTATTGCTTTTCTTTACTTCAAGTGGGGATCAAAACTTCAACTCCTTTAGCTTCTTGCCATTCATTTTTTTCTATGCTCATAAATCTTTCTATCTCTACCTAGTCTCAAGTCTCTACCATTTAGACTCGACGACTTGTGACTCTTGCTTTATTATATAGAATAAAGAAAAAATCAAGTGTTTTATTCTATATATAGAAAAACAAAAAGTGCAAACAACCAAAATGCAAAGAATAATAAATAAATAGATCAAAGTGCAAATTTTGTCTCATATCTTTAATTTGTTCAGTTCCCAATTTGGCCTCATTATTACATATTTGGTCTCATATCTTTGAATAAGTTTTTAATTTGCTCTTATATCTTTTTTGTTGTAGATTTGGTCTCATATCTTTGAGTCATATGCAGAATTAGTCTTATATCTTTAGATCAAGTGTAGAAGTGATCTCATATTGGTTGATCCTTTTGCAAATATTTGAGACCAGTTCTGCAACTTAACCAGAATGACATTTAATTTTAGTACGTTGTTCTTTCAAAAGTGATACTTTGGTACTTGGTTACTTGCAACTGTTAATATTTTGGTGCTCAAATTTATTTTTCTGTTATGTTTTGACGGTGAAGTCGCATGTGACCATCACGTTCACATTAAAAACATTCAAATGTCCATTTTGCTTTTATTTTTTACTATTTAGACGGTAAAACACTCAAAAATCGTGAAAAAACACTGAGATTCGAAGTAAGAGGATAATATTGACCTAAATGCAAAGTATTTGGGACAAAATTGACCAATTAGTGTAAAGTTTAAGGATGAAATTAATATTTTTTCTTTTTCCTTTTTTTTAAGAACTCCATTACATTAAATCTCTAGTACATTACACTTCTCTCCTCTACTCTTTTGCAGCTTCACGTCTTAATTACCTTTTGAAGCAAAAGAGTAGATGAATGAATATGATGGAGATGAACTTAAAGAGTAAAAGAAATTAAAGTATTATATTTTGGGATGTGTGTGGGTGAGTGTGGTGTTGGAATATGTTAATTATTAGTCAATTATTGTTAGACATGAATTAGGTATGATTGAAGACTAATTTGTATTAGTCATAAATTAGGTAAGATTGTTAGGCATGTTTGTTGACTTTAGATGCTTTTCTTCATGTATAAATATGTGTAGCATCTTTTCTCATGTGTATTATACTTCGAGTGTGGATGAATGAATATGATGGTGTTTTTATAGTAAGTTTCAACTTTTCAAAAGTATAAAATATATCGTATATATTCCAAATGTTTTATACATGTATAGTATAGTAGCAAAATTGGCTTAAATTTATGGTCGGGAATTACAGCACTAAAGCCTGTGTAATCTGTTAAAAAAAATCGATATATAAATACTAATGACCAATTCGTAAACAATCCAATCCAATCTCTCACGTACTCTCTCGTCAATATATATATGGTGATCCATTAATATTCATATATATCTTACAACATGATGAATAATATGCACAAATTAATTTAATGCTTGATAATTCTTTTAATGGAAGATACTTGTGATGGAATTTGCGGAAGATATGAAGGGACTGAATTGAAAAGAAATTTTATTATAAGGGATTACAAATATAATTTACACTCTCACTCACTCAATTTTGACATACATAGTTACATACACACTCATTGCATATAATAATGGAGCACTAATGTCTCTTATCTCTGCTTTACAATCTCATGCTTTTGTCTTCCACTTTGGTGCATGCTTTCCGCTCATACTCTCTTTTCACTCTCGTTCCACTAATGATGCCACACACTTATTATTTAGCCTATAAATAAGTGGATACTGTTTTAGGGATATATGCGGAATACAAAATATCCCACCCAAACGTATTGAATATTATCGACGAACTAAGAAAAGAAATAAAGAGGAAGAAAGAACACACAAGGTTTGATCACGGAGTTCAGCTAATTATGCCTACGTCTCCAGGTAGCACTGCCAATATTATTATAAAAGAAGAGAGAGTACAAATTTTGGGATTTCCCAAATCTGAGTGTAAATACAAATGAGAGAGTCGAGTTCTATTTATAGGCCTGAGTAACTGACTTGGTCCGCAAGTCAAGGAACAAAAAATTGCATCTGAGCTGTTGGATGCGCCGACGGCGCAGATCCACGGCGCAGCGAGATTTCCGGATTATCTTCGTTGTATCTTGATATCTTGAATCCTGGCCGTCCAAACATATCTTTTCCTTTTAAAATTGCGTGCGCCGTGGGACTCTCTTTACTTGGGCCGGCGGCCCACACAACAGCGCAAGAGTTATCTTGAGCCTTCTAGAATTTTCTCGTTGGTTACCCACTCGTGAGGGACTTCTAAATAAGCCTTAAGTCTACAAATCTCCACCTATGATTATTTGGAAGTCCTTCCAAATTTTATCTTCTCAACAAATGCAATGCTGCCTCCAAATGCGCCTCTTGGCGCCAAATCAAATGTGCAGGATATTGACCAAGTCTAAACAATGTTAATACTATTTGGTTCTTGAATTTGGACTAATTTTATACTTTTTGTCCTTGAACTCGTAATAAATTTATACTATTTGGTCCTTAAACTTGTATTGACTTTGTACTTTTTGGTCCATGAATTTGACTCAGGTACCAAATCATTGATAATTGCAATAGTTCAAAGATTTAATGGTATATTTTAATTATTTAAGAATTGATTAATTGATTCGGTGTAAATTCAAGGCCAAATTGTAAGTTTTCTCTTAATTAAAAAGTACTCCACCCATTCACACACACTTAATTAATCTATTAAAAATATCGATTAGCAAAACCTATTTTCAAAATAGAATACATATGAGGAGCATACACTACCTCTTCATCTTCATGGAATCGAGAATGTAGCACTGAATTGCTCTCTGAAAGCAAAGCCCTTTTAATTTCTTGCTGCTCTAATATTAATATTCCCCTTTTTTCCTCTATGGTTTGCCTACTACACAAAAGTCTCAAGTTATTCCAATGCTTTCTTTTCAACACAGCATGGTCTCCGATTCTTATATTCTCCCTTCTCTCCTACTACTCTCTTTCTGCTTTCAGATCACTTTAATTTACTTTCTTTGAAACTTACGTACATATCCCCTACAAGATTTTTAGCGATATGCAACATTAGAAAAATGTTACAAAATATCAAAAAACTGTACGTGGCCTACACTTTAGACAACAGTTTTTTTATTATAGATTTGGTCTCATATCTTTAGATTGGGTTTATAAAGATATGGGTTAATTTTTTTTAATTGAAGAGCACTTCATTTTTTTGGATATTGATTTGAGCCCAAACTCGAGCCCTCTTACACGAGCCAGGCTCGCTCAGTTTTTTTTTTTTTTTTTTTTTTTTTTTTTTTTTTTTTTNCGCTCAGTTTTTTTTTTTTTCTGAAATATGGGCATATAATCTTAAAAAATAGGGTAAATTATACTTTGGTACCCTGTGGTTTGAAACCTGACACTTTGGTACCCTGTGGTGTTCTCCATTAATACTTTGGTACCCTTTGGAGTTATTTTGTAATTTTAACTATAACAAATTTTGCAAAAGTTACATATTGACCTAAATTTTTTTTAAAATTTTCATTTTAGTCCCTAGATAATATGTATCCAGGGATCTATTTGTAATTTTTTGAAAGCTTTTTGTGGTCAATATGTAATTTTTGAAAAATTTGTTATGGTTGAAATTACAAAATAGCTTCAAAGGGTACCAAAGTGTTAATGGAGAATACCATAGGGTACCAAAGTGTCAAGTTTCAAACACAGGGTACCAAAGTAAAACAGGGTCAAACTACAAGGTACCAAAGTGTAATTTACCCTAAAAATAAATAAAACTTGACACTTTTCCGTGTAATTAGTGATAGACTAATTACAAGCTTGACTAAGACTTACTTTTTTTTTGATATAGCTTGACTAAGACTTACAAAGTCTAGCTTGTATGTTTACGGAAAAGAAAGTAATGCATTTTCCAAATTGTGCTAATATGTATGTTCATATTATATTAAGAAAAATGATGCATTCAGGCCACAAAAAGAAAAAGAAAAATAATGCATTCCGAAATTGTGCTAATATGTATGTTCACGTTATACTAAGAAAAATAATGCATTCAGGCCAAAAAAAGAAAAAGAAAAATAATGCATTTCGAAATTGTGCTAATATGTATGTTCACATTATACTAAGAAAAATAATGCATTCCGAAATTGTGCTAATATGTAAGTTATTGTTGGGATTTAACCAATATTTAATCTCACTTTTACCCGAGATTCTTTAATTGATAATAATAAAATCTTTTGTGATGTGGAAGATCAGTCTCTACTACAATCACAAAGCATACTAAAAATTTTATATGACTACCAATTAAAGCTACAAAAATAATAGAATAATGACACATAAGAAATTTAACGTGGTTCAGTGCCTCAAGACCTACTCCACGGTCCCTCTGGAACAACTTTACTATAATTGTAATTTTTGCACAAACAAAATTACAAACCCTCATCAGTACAATTTTTGAGCAGCGAAAATTGTAAACCCTCTCTCACTCATAACATTTTTATAATTTTTGTACGGAAGCCCCTCCCATTTTTAGGACTTTACCATTCTCATTATATTTTTCTCTCAATCTCTCTCTCAATCTCTCATCCTCCGTCTCTTGCTCTTTTTTGAATTGAGGAAAAAGGCAATCTCTCACCTTTCTCCTCAATTACAATTAATTGTAATCACGAAATTGACAATTGGTGTAAAATATTTGGGACAAAATTGACAGTTGGTGTACTGACTTTGTATTTTTTGGTCCCTCAATTTGACCTACAGACCAAATCATTGACAATTGCAATAATTCAAGGTATATTTTAATTATTTAAGGATTGATTAGTAAACGCAGTGTAAATTCAGAGACCAAATAGTAGATTTTCTCTTAATTAAAAATAGTCCACCCATTCACACACTCTCTCTCTCTCTCGTAGGGGTGAGCGCGGGCTGGGTTAGAGCGGGCTGAGGGAGAATCCCAGCCCAACCTGCACATCAATCTGCGGGTTGGGTTGGGTTGGGTTTTGCAATTTCTAAAATTCAACCCGAACTAACCCAACCTGCAAAACTACTGTTAATGGGATTGGTTTTTAATGGGCTCTTACTCTTATTAATTTCATTTTTTCTGAAAATGCTAATTAATTTTTTATATTTTATTACTTTTTTATATTTTTATATTTTATTTTTTTAAAAAAAATATTTGAAACAAAATAGATATTCACAATTTTTAAGACAGATGGCGCAAAACAATTGGACAAGCTAACTAATCTGTCAAAAGCATATATTTAAATTTAAGGAACAAATAATAAACTTTCTCTAAAACATATATTGTATATTTTAATTTTATATTAATATAATATTAAATGTATATATATATATATACAATTTATTTCTGCCTCCGCCCTTGATGGTGTGTACTCGACAGAAGATGATGATGGTATTGGAATTTTTAAAAAATCAGCCTATATAATCTTTCTAACAAGTACAACTGTACATTAGGTATGAGGAGTTGTTAGAATATATTCCACTTGTGAAAAAAATAAAAGCAAAAGACAATTATAATAAAGTGAAACTACAATTAATTAAGATATATATACTTAAAAAGGAAAAGAAAAAAAGAAACACTTGCCACTTTTGAATGTTACGTTGCCACTAAGCATAACTTTCATGCTTTCCTTAAATTCTTCACAACCATGCATGGAGTTTTATTTGTTTAAGAAACAACTTTATAAAAGAAGGTTTGTGTATATCGTATTGTTCACATATAAAAAGCATCAAAAGATAAAGAGATGTTGTAGAAATAATCATTGATGTAGAGGAAAAGTGTAAAACATGTAATTAATTAAGCCCATGAATCATAATTCATTTGGTACAAAAACATTAATTAAAACTTGACATGCATCATGACGGGTCATTATATTAATTCAAACACAAACTATCATGAAGAATTAAACTAATAATTTGGTCCCTAAAAAATTAAAATACACATTTAGTTCTTAAAAGATCAAAATAGTATATTTTTTAGTCTCTAAAATATTAAAACGGTATATTATTTAGTCCATTAAAAAGACTAATTAGTATCATTTTAATCTTTTAGGGATTAAATTATACATTTCAATCTTTTAAAAATCGAGTTGTTAGCTCGGTGATCTTCTAATTAAGGACAAAATTATTAGTTTACTCAATTAAGTTATTAATTTACTCTGATTTTATATTAATTAATTATACTACTTGTGGCCAAAAATAGGGTTATCAGATTCACAGGGGAGTCCTTTTGTGTTTTTGGTAAAAGATGGGCGTCCTTCGAATTAATTTATATATCGATAGATATACATAAGCTAGCAAGCTATCAATTATATTCCTTACCTAATTTCAAAGACCAACACTGCCTTGTCTTTGCGGTCTTGCCAAATACATGTGAAAGACATATATATGCCAATTACTTATTCTTTTCAATGTATATGTTGATGTTGATGCTATATTTACATATAGGGAAATTTTATTTTTTGTCCTCGAAATGTTACCGAGTCAACAATTCAATTTTTGAATTGTAGAAAAATATAAATCAGACCCTAAATTTTAAAACTCAAAATGAAAGTAACAGTTGAACGTTTTGGAAATTTGAGAAACCAAACCGGAAACAAAGAAAAGTTAAGAGACCAAAATAGGACTTTAACAAAAAAAAAAAAAATTAAGACTCAATCTTACCCGTTCTCTGTTTTTGATATGCGAGAATTTGAAGGAGGGAGTTGATGAATTACAAGAAGTCTATGTTGTGGCTGCCAAGTATGTAAACTTTTATCCATCAGCACTAGGGGATGACAATTTTTTAGGATAATTAGGATATCCATCCGTATCCGTCCGAAAAAATTATCCGATATCCGTCGGATACCGGATAGGATACAGATAGTGAGAATTAAATATTTTTCGGATATTGGGCGGATATGGATATTGTCTTCAGATACCCTATATCCGTCCAAAATGAACGGATAGTTAGGGTACTCGATATCTGATACCCTATTACTTATATTTTTATATTTATATATATTTTTATATAATCATTTTTTAGTTATATTATATTTAATTTTTATATATTAAAAAATAAATTTTAAATATAAATAAATAACAATTTCATTTATTTATATTAGTTGGTGGATAATGGATATCGGGTACCCGGTATATCCGATTTATAAAATAGGATATCATATTTTATATCCATATTTTTCGGATATTTCGAGTACCCGTCGGATACCAGATATCGGATAGGGTGTGGACACGGATATTAATTTATCGGATACAGATAGGGTACGGATATTGGATAAGATAAACGGATACGGATACGAATAGTGACAAAATCACCGGATACCCTATCCGTTGTCAATTTTACGTTACATATCATTAGCCAGTAGATTCTATTATTAATATTTGGCTAAAATAAGAGAAAGGATAAAATTGACCAAAATATGAAACATTGCAGACAAAATTGACGGTAAAAAAAAAAGATTAGAGACGAAATTAATAGTTGTTGTAAAGTTTGGAGGCGAAATTAGTGGTTTCACCAAAACAAAATGTATTGGAGTTTAAATGGAATAAAAATTTTGTAAAGCACAAATAAACAAGTTTAAAATATTGTAGAGCTAATTAAAACTAATGTAATATGATTTAATTAAGTTAGTTACAATACTGTCACATTCACAATTAACATATATTTATAGACTGAATTAGTTTGATGATTTAAAATAAGAGCAAATGATAAAATTTTTAGAAGTTAGTAAATTTGATGATTTAAAATTTTAATTGTTATATTTAAGATCACAATATTTTATTGAGCTTGTGGTAAATATTTAGGAGCAAACAAAGTTAAAAATTGTATCTGACATTTTATTTTAGCACTGCGATAGAACATATTTGAGTAAGAAATGAGAGAAGTTAGAGATGATGTTTTAAAAAAAAAATCATATTTGCAATCTACTCAACGCAACGAAGCTAACGATATGAATTTTTTCTAGAAACTCTATTTCTAAAATTTGAAGTTTTTAGGGGCTATTTTGAAAGAGTTTAAATAAATGAGTTTGGGAATTTGTGCAAATTATAGTTTTTGAAGGACTAGATCCAAATAGCATATTGCCCCTGGAATTTCCCAAATGCATTATATATACGAGGAGTTTGAGAAGAGAGAAGGAAAGAATAAGTGAAGGAGGAGTAAGGAATCCGTATGTGCAGGCAATGGCTGAGCATAAGGGAATAAAGGAGCCTTATGCTTCTGTTTCTGCTTCTCCTTCTTCCACTTTTTGCCAACTTCACTTCTCCACCATTCAAATCTCCATCCCAACCTTCTCATTTTCTTCAGGTACACCTCTAAGCTCTAAGCTCTTTGTTAGATTTCTGTGAATTTTGTTTTTAAAATACTATTGGGTAATAGTTTTTTCATTGTTTCCTTTTTTACTCTTGGCTTGTCTGTTTGTCGACTGTCATCACTCTCCCTGAGACTTTCATTCTCTCATTTTTCTTTCATTTTTCTTTCATTCTCTCATTCTCTTCTTCCCTGAGACTCTCATCTTCATCACTCTCCTCACTCCCTCACATCACAATATCACATTCTTCTTCTTCTTCTTCTTCTTCTTCTTTTTGTGTGTGTTTTTTAAAAGAGACAGAAAGCAAGCAAGCAAGCTCATAAATTAAAAGAGTGATTGTAACAGAGAGAAGAAGAAGCCATGGAATTGGTGGCCTTCTCTTTGGTTATGACACTGGTAATTCTAAATCTCTTTCAAATTTCAATTACATCTCTCTTAAGAAACTGCTCCGGGAGCAGCCACCATATGCTCATTACAATGTGCTGCTTTGCCAGGTGGGTCCTTCTAGTTTCAATTAGAGCAACGACCACCTCTGTGAAGATGGAGATGAGGAGGCCAATGCCAATCCGTCTCAAGACGGGGATGCTGGAGGGGTTGCCGAAGAGGTGGCGAGCATAGGGAATGATGAGGCGATCATATATGCACGAAATGATATGCAAGGTAAAAATGTATTGTATGTTATTCAGATCCCAAAAACGGGTATATATACAACTGCAATGAATAATGCCTCCCATGTGACTCAAAACAGAAAATCTAACAAATTCCTACAGCTCATCATTTCTAGAAAGTCCTATAACTAACTTCCTATAAATAACGAAAATAATAAAAGAATTATTTACATCAGATATTTACATAAAAATCTATATATCTTATCA